>PVLC010026126.1:0-22999 GCA_004027655.1 Graphiurus murinus | reverse complement strand
TTCTCCTTCTCCTTCTCCTTCTCCTTCTCCTTCTCCTTCTCCTTCTCCTTCTCCTTCTCCTTCTCCTTCTTCTTCTTCTTCTTCTTCTTCTTCTTCTTCTTCTTCTTCTTCTTCACCCCTATGTTCCTTTAAGACTGATAAAATCTGGACCCATTTACATTACCCACTTCCTATTACACTTACTTTTTTTCTCCTCAGTTTGATTTTCTACCCAGCATATATTGACTTCACACTCATCTTTCATGCTAACTATGTAAGCTCTCCAGGTTTTTATTGATGCATCAACTCCCCAGAGCCTGACCATGCATAGAACCACTTCAAGTGATTATTCTCATGTTTACTCTTTGTCATGCTTTATGTAGGACATCTTAACTTTAGTTCATTCCATTCCAGGGCAATGGAATTCCAACAGACAATTCCATTGCTCTGTGGATTCTTTTTCCTTTTATTAGGGTGCTGGGGATGGAACTCAAAGGCATTCTACCTCTGAGTTATATCCTCCTCCCTTTTTATTTTTGACTTGAAACAGGGTCTAACTAGGTTACCGAGGGTCTTGCTAAGTTGCCAAGGCTAGCTTGGAACCTGTCATCCTCCTGTCTCAACTTCTCAAGGACTGAAATTACAGGTAATGCCACCATTTCCTGTTTGTTCTGTTTTTTCCCAACATCCCTCCATTCATCAAGTTTTTGATTCATCAAGATTCACAAGTATTTGGTATATATTGTTTCTTCCTCCCATTTTTTCATTACCTACATAAGTACATATTCAAATTGAATAGAATCATCAAATAGATAACAATCTATCAAACTCCACCCCCTTTTCTACATTTTTCCTGTCTTCTTTACCTGTTGATCTGTCCTTTTTCTCACCATATAACAAAATTGTCTACATCCAGAGAAAGTTATTCTACATTTATTTACACAGAGTGTTTAATTGAAAGGTAAGAACTTATACCAGAGAGTCTTACTAATTTGTTGTCCAGTGAAGCTGAGGTCTCAGCAGGTCTTATGTGTTTGACTTGCTGGTCTGAAGCATAGGCAAGAGTAGAGACTTCTCAAAAATGAAGCCATCACTTTGTCACTATGATTTCAGCTGTCAAGATGATTCTTTCCCCATTTTCTGTCTTACTCCAAGGGATTTGTTTAGGTCACTTGTGTGAACTCCATTGCCCGTGGCATGTGGCCACCATGGAGAGAGTGTTGTGACTTAGTCCTAGCCAATGACTGTTCTGGGGGTCTAGGAAAGTTTCTTCTTACTCTAAGAGGAGGAATTTTAAAAACCACAGTCCCTATTATTCAAATAGAAATTGTCTGATTCTGTGAGACTTCACAGTCTGTGGCTGTCTTTAGCCAGCCTGACAGCAATGTCTATTACAGTAGAAAAATATATGAAAATGATTAAAAATCCATTCCCTTCTCTCCTTCCCTCTTCTCATTCTTGTTTTTCTGCTCCCTCCCTTTTCTTCCCTGTGTCCCTCTTCTTCTCTGTTCTATAAGACTCAGTATTCTCTTCCAATCATTTCGTTGTTCAGGTTTATTGTATACAAACTGGGGAAATTTTGAATATCTGCCAACTCCATTAACCCACACTAGTCAGGCTTCTGCCCCTACGTACCTGTTCCCTAAACACCAGCTAATTTCTCCAGTAAACTTAGGAGGCTGGAGGTTGCACAACTGGTCATTGAAAAAAATACCATGTGAAAGGATACAAAATGGGTAGGGGAGTTTTGAATCCAAGCCTTAGTGGTCACCTTCTTTATCCCAGAATTCCTGAAGAATTTCTGACCTACTCTTATCTCAGTGAATTCTCACAAACACCCTATGAAATTGGTTCAACTGCTAACTTATTTTACATATAAAGCAAAGCAAAAGAGGTTACTGACATATTCAAGGTCACTAGAAATGCACTCTTCTTTTTAATTTTCTTTTTCAAATGCTACAGTTGTCATTGTCATATATAGACCTTCGCCTCCTGTCCTATCTTCTTCTTCTTTCCTTTGTCCAATAGAGTGAGGTAATGTGGAAGAGTTACCTGCGATGGGGTGGGTTGAGATACTAAGAAAAATCCCTACACATTACATTTGCTCTATATATGAGCTCTAATTTTCTAGCTTTTCCAAAGCCACCTCATTGTTAAAGTTTTCCCACCACATCTAGGAACATGTTTGGATTTCACAAACTATGAAAAACCTTACGATATGGTTGGCATTGTGGTTTGACCCAGGACTATCTCCCAAAGCTCATGTGTTGGAAACAAAGGCCCAATTCAGCAGTGTTCAGAGGCAGGCCTTTTGGCAATGATTACATCATGAGGATTATGACCTTATGAGAGTACTAATCTGTCACTTGAAAGATCAACCATTGAGAGCTGGATGGACAATTAGGAAGTGGGACTCAGGTGGAGAAAGTAGGTCACTGAGTGTGTGTCTTGGGCAGTCTTTTTATCTTAATACTGATCCATACTGTGGACAGCCCTGAGGATCCACTGGAGCACATGCTCAGAGGGTGACTCAGCAGTTTCATTGAACTGACCCTTTCAAAATTCTTGGAAAATACAAAGGGTAGGGATAATAAGGAGAAAATTATTAACTTTGATGATTATTTTGTTTAAAATGCAACTAGATTAAAAATTAATCTCAGTTGACTTAAGCCCCACTGAAATGTACTGCTACCAAGAAGTCCATAGGAAGGGAGAACTCTGACAGTGGTTCAGGCAGAGCCCAGAAGTTCTCCCAGCTTCTCTTGGATCTTCCTTCTGCTGTAATTGACATTGCTGTCAGGCTGGGTAAAGACAGCCAGAGACTGTGAGGTTTCACAGAATCAGACCTCACAGTACAAAGGGATAATTTCTAATTGAATATTAGGGACTGTGGCTTTCTAAATTGCTCTTCGTAGAGTAAGAGGAAGCTGTCTTAGACACTTGGGATAGCCCCATTGACTATGACTAAGTCAAAACACTCTCCACACAGAGGCCACATGCCTTGGGCAATGGAGTTAACACAAGTGACCTAAACAAATCCCCTGGCGTAAGACAGAGCGGGAATCATCTCAGCAGCTGAAATCACAGTGAGAAAGTGATGATTTCAATACAAAAGAGGACTCTAATCTTGCCTACACTTCAAACCAGCAAGTCAAGCATGTAAGACCTACTGAGACTTCAGCTTCACTGCACACCAAATCAATAAGACTTTCTGGTGTGGCTTCTCAGGTTTAACTAAAACAGACCATGTAAACAAACGCAGAATAATTTGCTCTGGATGTAGACAGTTTTGTGCTATATGGTTAGTAAAAAGACAGACCAATAGCTAAAGAAGACAGGAAAAAATGCAGAAAAATATGGGTGGAGTTTGATCAATTTTTGTCTATTTGATTATTACATCCAATTTGAATATATATAGATATGTGAACCTATGTAGAGAATGAAAGAATGGGAAAGGGAAACAAGAGACGCCCCATATTGTGCCTCTTGATGAATCAGGAACTTGATGAATGGAGGTGTGTTAGAAAATACAGAGCAAGCAGGCATGGTGGTGCTTGTCTATAATCCCAGTTCTTGAGAGTCTGAGATTGGAAGATCACAGGTGCCAGGCTAGCCTTGGCAACATAGCAAGACTCTCAGCATCATAGTTAGACCCTGTTTCAAAACAAAAAATAAAAAAGACCTGGGGGTGTAGCTCAGAGTTAGAATGTCTCTAGACTCTATTCCAAGCACCTCAAAAAATTAAATAAATAAATAAAAGAGAAAACAAAAGAAGAAAGGAAGACCCACAAAACAAAGAAATCATTTAAGATGGAATGTGTCAAATTTAAGGTTTTCTACATGAGCAGTTACAAGTAGTAAACATGAGAATAGTCACCTGAAATGTGTTCCAGGCATGAGTAAGCTTTAGGGAGTTGAGAGCCTAAAAACCCAAACCAAACTAAACAAAAACCAGCCTGGAAAGCTTGATTTGTGGGTACGAAAGGAGAAAATGAATTCAGCATATCCTGGGTAGAAAGTCAAATCAGGGAACAAAGGCAGTGTAACAAGAAGATGGTAATATAAATGGGTCAGGATGTTATCAGATTTAAATATGTGTTTATAGATACAGGCACCCCTCTTAGTATCTGAAATGAAGGTCTAGAGTATCAGAGTCTAAGGCTGGGGGATATAATTTTCCTATTAGAAACATTAACAAACGAAGGCTCAGATGCCCTAGAATAATTCTGCTGCTAAATCACCCTCTCCCTGCAACTATCTCCATGCCCAAATCCCTGGAACATGTAAATATGTTATCTCACAAGGCACAAGGAACTTTGCAGATGGGATTAGGTTTGGGATTATGAGTTAGGATGATATTCCTGGATTGTCTGATCAAACCTGATGTAATTTCTTGTGTAATAAGTGGCACAAGAAATGTCACCATCCAAGAGGACAGGTGAGGATAGAGGCATAGCTCAGAGATCCAGCAATGCTATGTCACTGGTTTTGAAGTTGGAGGAAGGCGCCATGATCCAGGAAGACATCCTGTAGAAGTTGGAAAGGGGAGGAGTAGGATTTTTCCTTAACCCTTCAAGGACAAATACAACCTAAAAAATACCATAATGTTAGCCTTGTTGACACCAAGCTTGGATATCTCATCCCCAGAACTGTAAGAAAATAAATTTGTGTTGTTACAAGCAATAATGTTTGTAGTAATTGGTTATAGCAGGGACAGGGAAGCAAGGCAGGCCTGATTTCAGCAATCCTCATTCTTTCCTGAATCACCAGTGTTCATTCCTTTGTCATGCACATTGTTCCTACAGGCTTAAGACATGCTGCAACTTAGGCTGTAACAAAAAGTCCCCACTATGCTTTATTTTCCTCTTGACAATTGAGTCCCTCTACCTTCAAGGTTTTTTATAATCCTCATCCTCCAGCCTTGGAGGCATGGAAGTCCAATAGTCTCAGTGCTTCTGCCTCTGAGATTGAGGCATTGCCCTATATGTCCACGTGATTGTCCTGTTTGTAGAGCATCAGCTCGGAGAGAACTCCAGAATGTTGACTTGCTACAGATTGCAGGCACACTACGGTGGTGTCTCCCACATATGTCTCTCTCAGACTAAATCCCATATTACACATAACTGGGTGGTCTCCACAGAAAATGTTTGCTGAGCACATCTAATACATATACTATCTCAGATATGGGTTATCATAAAGTGGAGCTAAAACACATTGATTAATAGTTATGCTATGCTCTATCCTCCAAATCAGCCTGAACTTAGGAAATGAAAAAATCCCAACTGTAGGAGAACTCATTCTCAGTAAAGTTGGTAGGGGTACAAAAGTGGAGATAACTGACGGAAAGATATTTCACTACCATTGCTCAGATAATTCTGATTTTTCTTCTCTTCAGGGTTTTCCTTTACACACACGTATAACTGTGCATACATCCCCTACACACACACACACACACACACACACACACACACACACACACACACACCACTTCAATGAGTAATCATAGTTTCCTAAATCTCTCACAAAGCTCCTTAGCTACCTCCAGAAAGTGATTATTAAAATCTTTTTTGCCTTTCTTCTCTCTGTATTCCAGCCTGGGGAGGAACTTATGCCAAGGGATGCCAATGTGAAATTTATATTAGAGGTAGTGGACATCCGTGAGACATGGGAGGTGTGTACAGAGATAGACACCATGAGGCACTGTGTAGCAAGGTAGGAATCCCTGGATGGGAAGTCAGTAGACATAAGATTTTACTCCAGCAGGCGTGTGATCTCAGACATTTCCTGATACTTCTCTCTACTTCTGTTTTCTTACTGTACAGTGGAGGAGTTGAGCTGAGTCTATTTTTTTTGTCTCAGTTTTCTTTGCCCCACACATCTGGTGTTGGATGTAAACCTTATGAAGTGGACCAGCAGAAACAACCTCAAAAGGAATTAGTACAATGTCCCAGGACAGACAAACATACCTGTAGAGGAAGTGAAAGATTTGCCAGCTATTTATCTTTCCCTCCCTATTATATAAAGATTTACCAAACATTTTCTTCCTTTCCAGGCCATGGAGAAGTGTAAAGAGGCAGGTTTAACCAAGTCCACAGGGGTGTCCAATTTCAACCACAAGCAGCTGGAACTGATCCTGAAGAAGCCAGGGCTCAAGTACAAGCCAGGGCTCAAGTACAATCAGGTGAGCCCATAGACCACTGGGGTCTCCTATACCTTCTTTTCTTCACACTCGTCTCCATTAACTAATAGTCTGGCTTGATACTGACTATGTAGATGATAGTTCCATTTACAAAAATAGGAAATACCAGAGAAAGAGCAGACTGAATGGAGCATGGGTCCTGAGCCGCCCTGGTTCTGAGCATCCTACAATTTGTTATTTCACTCCTCTATTGTCCTTTCAGTATCCTCCCATTCAGTTGCATTAGATCCTGTTTTGTTTTTTTTTTTTTTTTTTTTTCTTTTGTGGTACTGGGGATTGAACCCAGGGGTATTCTACCTCTGAGCTACACCCCCAGCCCTATTTTTTATTCTTTATTTTGAAACCGGGTCTCACAGAATAGCAGAAGGCCTCATTAGGTAGCCGAGACTGGCCTCGAACCCAGATTCTCCAGTCTCCACCTCCCAAAGGCTGGGATTACAAGCATGTGCCACCACGCCTGGCTAGATCCTGTTTTTATTGTTGAAACAAACAAACGTATTATGTGACAGTAGTAATCAAATACAGAAAGAAATCTCACAGTTATGTCTTTGGAATTCAAAAACCGTTGTAAAAAACTGGGCATGGTGGCACATGCCTTTAATCCCAGTACTTGTGAGCCTGAGAAAGAAAGATCACAGGTTTGAGAAGAGCCTCTACAACTTAGTGAGACCCTGTTTCATATTAAAAAATAAAAACAGGGCTGGGAGTGTAGTTCAGAGTTAGAAAGTCCCTCGGTTCAGTTCAGTTCTCAGTGAAACACACACACACACACACATACACACACACACACACACACACACACACACACACCCTTTGTTATAGAAAATTATTTCTGTGATTCAACTTTTGTTTTTGCTCTAGGAATTTTTGTGTGTTTTCTTTCTTTTCTTTTGTCTTCTCTTTCTTTTGTCTCCTCCTCCTCCTCCTCCCCTCCTCCTCCTCCTCCTCCTCCTCCTCCTCCTCTTCCTCCTCCTTCTTCTTCTTTTGAATTCTACCTCTGAGCTACTCCCTAGCACTTTTTTTATTTTTTAAAAACAGGGTCCAGCTAAGTTCCTGGGGACCTAGCTAATTTGTTGAGTCTGGTCTTGAACCCACAATCTTCCTGTCTCAGCTTCCCAAGTACTGGGATTTTAGGTGTGTGCCACCACATCTGGCTATTTTTTGCAAATTTATTGTTCATTCTGACATACATTCTATTATCTTGTAGCTTTTTTCTGTTCTCTGTTTTTGTGGAAATGTCTCTTTTCTGTTTCTCATGTGCAGACTGTCCTGTTTCAATGTCACCCACAGAGATACACCAGACTTCATTGTGCCAAAGAGGTCAATTTATTTACCAGCAGCCTAGGCAAGAAACCCAAGCGCCCTGAGTGACCACTTTGGGTTGCTTTTTTACAAAGTACAAGCTCAGGGTGAAAAGTTTACTTTTTCATAGTATGTGTAAAAACCTTATATTTTTATGCCATGAGTTTTAGCATATGTGACCAAGCATACCTTCTGCAGGTACACAAAGTTGGGGGAATAAAAGTTAAAAGTTAACAGCAAACAAGAGTTAAAAGTTAACAACTAACAAGAGCTAAAAGTTAACAGCAAACAAGAGTTAAAAGTTTGCAATAAATAAAGTGAGGAGGACAATAATCAAAAGTCAACAGTCAGCTTGGAGTGTTAAACCATATCACTTAGGCAGGCTGTTTTAAACTGTGAGAAGATTTAGCTTTAAGAAACTTTGCATTGGCCTCTTGGGTTCTTGCTTGAGTTCCAACATTCCCCCTGGTTTTTGGAAATGAGTCAAATTGTGGACTCATCATATACAGGCAAGAGGTTATATTGTCACCTAATAACTAGTACCTTGACTGCATTTACTCTTTTTTTTTGATAAAAGCTGCTAAGTGCAGGGCCCCATAGTTATAGTAAGGGGCTTGCAGTGACAGTAGTCAGGGTAGCCAGCAGGGAGACCCGGAAAATAGCGACTGAAACCCAATTGTCAGACTTGTGATGGTGTTTTTTTTTTTTTTCTTAACGATGTTTTTAACCAAAGCTAAGCTTTTTTTTTTTTTTTTTAATAACTCCTGATTTATTAGCTTAAAAACAGCATGTCTTCCCTAAGCCATACAAAATCCCCTTGCTTCATGAACAGCAAATGTAACTTTCTTTTTTAAAATTTTGTAGGATCATGTAAGAAAGGGAAGCAAGGGAACCTACCTGTTCCTTTAAATGAGAGATGAAGTTTTTAAATGCTCTAGGTCAGTATCTATTTGGGCACTCAGCTCTTACAGTTTTTATCCCCAATTACTAAAGCAGAGATTCTTAATGTCTGCTGGCCCTGCTATGCCTACATTTACTAACAAGGGGACCAACACTGGAGCTGCTTGGTGTGGGTTGTAACTGGTCTGAAGGGAGGCACTTCATAAGTCCACCAGTGCAAGCCAGCCATGTCCTCTTGGGGCTATTGTAATAGACTCTTTCTGAGGAAGAAAGATTAGACTGTATAACCTCAGGAAAAACTGACCTATACGGTAGTCCTGGGGGGGATAGGTAGATGAATGAAAGTAAGCATGAGCCTTGTCCCTGTAAATTTCCCAAAGTAAGTCTAGGCTTATTTTACCCACAGTCATTTATTTTCCTTGGTGAGTATTGATTGGTTGGTGGCTATACCCACATAGTATGTGCTTTGGGATTTAAACATAGCCAGCAGTCCTTTTCCAGAATCAGATCTGATCTATTAATTACTTGATGGAACTTATTTAGCATTTATTTATCTCTTTACAGCTGGGAGGGGGGTCTAACCTCCATAGGCTGATACGGGGGTCTTTATGCTTTTATGAGACCCCTGTCTTGAATTCTCATTTCCTGCAGTGATAATTTTCTAATCCATGGCAGTGGGATTCCTCATTTGCTGGACAGTTGTAATATTGAGTATGTTGGAGATCCCTTTTGAAATCTAAGTCTCCACAGCCTGGCACAGGGCCTGATGGGTTGCCTCCAAATGAAGCGACATGTCCTATGGGCAGCCAGATCTCTATTGCTAAGTTCCCACACCCACTTTTGTGGAGGACTATAAATCTCCATAACATTTGTAATACCTAAAAGTAAGCCTCCCATTTGAGTCTTATCTTTAGTGGATCTGAAGTCTGAGTTGCTCTCCATCTGCTGGAACCCTTTTTAGCTGGGTATGGTGAATCCAAGATGAGATTCCAGTGATGTTTATCACTGTCAGGGATAAGGTCCTTTCCAGGTTGGCTTCAAAGACTGAGACAGTGTTGCTTCACCCACAACAAGTCTCCAGGATGGAAAGGCATGGATTACCTTACTCCAGCCTTTCACCTTTAGCTTGTGGGAATCTTTGCTTGTAAGGTGTGTTTCTTGCAGGCAGCATATAGATGGATTATGGGTTTTTAATCAATTTTTCTACCTTGGGTATTTTTATTGGGGAATTGAGGCCATTTATATTCAGTGTTGATTATTGAGAGGTGATTTTTAATTCCTAACATTTTGAGTTTTGACTTCTGTTTGAGGTAGCGTTTGTTTTTCTTTGCTTAGTTGCTTGCTTCCTGGAAATTATTGTTTTTCTGGTTCTGACATTTACTTGTTTGTTTTTCTTTGTAGTTAATCTCTTTGAGTATTTTCTCTGGTGCTGGTTTGGAAGACATAAATGCTTTCAGTTCCTGTTTGTCATGGAAAGTTTTTATTTCCCTGTCAATTTTGAGAGATAGTTTTGCTGGGTAGGAGAATCTTGGCTGCAAATTATTTTCTTTCAGAGTTTGGAATATGTTGCTCCAGCCCCTACTGGCTTTTATGACTTGGTTTGAGAGGTTTGGAGTGATTCTAATTGGTTTGACTCTAAATGCTACTTGGCCTTTTACTTTTGTTGTCTTTAAGATTCTCTCCTTGGCCTCTACATTAGTCAATTTGATTTTTATGTGGCGTAGTGAACCTCTTCTTTGGTCTTGTCTAGAGGGGGTTCTATATGTTTCCTGTACTTGTGTGTCAACTTCTCTTTCTATGTTTGGAAAATTCTCTGGTATTGCTTTTTTGAAAAGATGGTTTATTCCATTAGTTTCAACTTGTAATCCCTGTTCTATGCCTATTATTCTTAGGTTAGCTCTTTTAAAATTGGCCCAGGTCTCATCGATGTCCAGTTCATGCTATCGAATTTTTTTTCTAAATTATGTACTGTGGATTCATTTTTGGATTGGTCATCTTCTAAGAGTGATATTCTATTTTCCATGTGGTCTAATCTACTGTTTATAGTTTGTATTACTGCCTTTACTTCAATTATTGCATCTGTCACATCCTTCACTTCTTTCAAGGCTTCTCTTTGATTCCTGTTCAGTGTGTCATATTCTTTGTTTATTTGTTCCTTTATTTCTTTCCAGCTCTCTCTGCATTCTTTTCAGAAGCCTTTTATCATTTCTACTATGAAAGATCTGAATTTTTCTTCTCATAATCTCTGCCATTCTGTGTTGGTGAGTTCTGTTATTGTGGGATTGTGGTGGCTCATTGTTTCTTTCCTATTTTTCCTTCTCATGATTTCTCTCTTCTTACGTTTATGTCTTCGTTGCTTTTGCAAGCTTTCTCTCAATTTATAGGTTTCTTATTTTTATTTTCTTTCTGTGAATAGTATCTTGTACTGAGTTGCAATTACTCTAGAGCTTCTTCTGCCCACTGTAATGGTGCCATTGGTGAGTTGCAGGTATTGACTCGTAGGGTCCATTTGTTGCTTCCGTTATGGGGATTCATCTCAGAGGCATGAGTAGGACAATTTGTAGCCTCTGCATTTTTAGGCCTCTATATGGGATGTGTTGAGCTATTCCTTCTATCAGCAGAAGTGAGTTTATCCTTGGTGTTTGGCAGTCCTTTCTGGTTATTCACGTCTCTCGTCCAATCTCTCTAAGGATTTAGAGGTCTCTGCTGGTATATAAGAGGACAGGTTGTGTTTAGTGGTGAAGGTTGGGTGCTGGGGATGAAGCTGCAGTGATGAACGCAAGAATAGGGTAAAGTAGAAGGTATGATCCAGTGGACTAAGAGTTTGGGTGTGTTGAGGTGATATATGGTAAAGATTAGAGATAGTGCATTGTGGGGGGATTCTAGTAGTCAATGTAGAGTATTTAGGTGTAGTGGTATAAAATGGTCTTGATATGAGACGGGTAAAAAAGGAGAAGGGAAAGAGAAAAAAAGTGTTGAGGAGAAGCATATAGATAGGAAAGATGGAGGGAAGCTTGTAAAAGAGATGAGGAAGAGAGTCAACAACTGGGCAAAAAATAACAAAGCAACCAATCGTCCAAACAAACAAAAATAAATAAAAGAAAGCAATACAAAATAAAAACTGAGTAAAAGAGAAAAAATAAAGAAACAAAAACATAAACCCTGCAAGTATATAAGTACAGAGTTGAGTTGGCCTATGCAGTCCTTTTGTATCTGCGTGGATATTTCCAGCTTTTAAATATCTACTCACTATATTAGATTTTTGAGCATATGTCAGGCATTTTTATTTGCTTTCTTTGTCAGTGCAGGCACAGAATTCCACTGGCATCTCTCCTGCTGCAGGCTTGTGTCTCTGAGCTCTCCACAGGACCTGTCCCTGTATTGCTCTTGTCTATGTAGGCAGGGGGTGTCACTGGATCTGGACCCAGTGTAAGCCGGAGGACCTGCACTTTCCACAGGCCTTGTCTGCAGTCTCTCTTTCTGCCTTTGCTGGTGGCAGAAGTGCAGTCTAAATGCCTGACATTTTCTAGAGTGCTTCAGCTGGTTGTCCCAGGTGTTCCCGTCACTGTCGATAATGTGGGGATATGCTGTCTGATTAGGGTGTGGAGTTCTGGAGTTGCTTACTCCACATCTGGTTGCTGGGTATGCAGGAGGTCATTCGATGTCTCAGTGTTTGTAGACCCCACTCCTGGTGGCCAGCTCAATGGCAGCTGTCACTCCGTGGCTCACGCCTCTACCATGGGCGAGGGCTCCTTCACTCTCCCTGGTCCACTTTCAGGGTTCTGTTCAGCTGCTCTTCAGTTTTTGTTACTTTGTTCACTTTTTTGCTGCTTTTCCCCCCCCCCTTCCATCAAGAAGCTGCTTTTATGGCAGTTTTGACTCGAACTTTACAGTGCAATTGAGTGTTGCTCTGGCTATGGAGGGAGACGTGAGCTGGGATGACCCCTGCCGGGGTCCAGCCCTAGTAGGAGTTGGGGGTCCATCAACAGGTGAGGAATGAGATGAGGTTGTGAGAATATGCACACCAAATGTAGCGATGAAGCGTATCTACTTTATTGTTCACAAGTAGTTGTTTTTATCCTTTTCATTCAGCAGTGAAGCACATAGAACAGGAAAGTTTATGGACAGGTCATCAGACAGTTTGACGATAGCAAACTTGTTTTTCTAAGGGTTATACATCAGTATATAATGATTTCATTTTGACTCTGTTACAAAGCAGTGTTAAAGAATAATGAGGAATTGGCCTGTATCCATTGGTCTAAGCTAGGGAGTTTTTTCTAAACCATCTGTTGTTTCTGTCAACTATAGTCTGTCTATCTTTATTAATGTGTCCTGTGAAGCTCCAGGAAGATCCTGTGGGAGTTGGTAAAGACTGCCTGTGCTTTGATCCTATAAAGGGGTACCAGATACTCATATTCTTATAGCCTTCTTTACCCATAGATATGATTGTAGACCTAAATCTCTTTGGCTTAGCTATTTTGTTTTCTGTATCTGTGTGTTGAGGGAGAACATAAGGTTGATTAGTAACTATATCTGAATTACCTTGCAGAGCCTGTTTTCACTAATGTTTGTAAGTGATCAGAGAATTCTTATGCTGTTTGTCTGAAGGCACTCTATTTTAGCTAACGTCAAGAGGTTGTCATCTGACTGGCCACCACCTGTTTTTTTAAGAAACTTTCTTTAATAATAAGTGTAAAAACAAGACCTGAAGTACCCAATGTTCCTAGAATATACTCAGCAACTTAGAGAGGACCTCTGTAACTTAATAAAATAAATAAAATTGAGCCAGTCGTGGTAGCACATACTTGTAATCCCAGTACTTGGGAGGCTGAAACAGGAGGATCCAGGTTTGTGGTCAGCCTCAGCTAGTTAGTGAAACCCTCCATAACTTAGTGAGACCCTGTTTCAAAATAAAGAATAAAAATTGGGACTGGGGGGTGTAGCTCAGAGGTAGAATGCCCCTGAGTTCAATCCCCAGCACCACAAAATAAATAAATAAATAAATCCTGGACTCTCAGCTCATTGTAACCCTCCAGACCTTTCTTCCCTAAAGTTCTGTTACCTCCCCCTTTTTGACTATTTTTCACACTTCCTCTCACTCTGAAAGTCTTCTAATGTTCCTTTCAGAACCTGTGGCTCAGCATCACAAAATGATTAGATTTCTGTTGATATTCTCAGGCTCACCCCCTGTTTTTCAATCCAACTATCTAGTCTGGTTTGAGCATCCTTATTTCTCAGCAGCTCCACCTAGAGGGGGTGTAGGTTCTCTCCCACTGTTTTCCCAGGGAACACAGAGGTGGAGCAGGTGTCCTGCTTTCTCCTTGTTAGCTCCTCTAGCCATGGCTCTTCTTCTCTAGCAATGGCCACCTCTCAGACTGTGTGACCATGCTGCAGGCCCCTGTCATCCACTCCATGATCACTTCCTCTCATTCCTTGCAGATGTTAACACCTGTTTCTGGTTCAGTGTGGATTCTATCATGATTCTTGGGGGTTTTAGTATCCTCATAGATATTGCATAAAATGCTCTGGCATTCTCTTGACTTTCTCTGTTATAATGCAAATTCCTTCCCATGTACAAAGTACTCTCCAACTCCTGTCCCTTTTCTCTATGCCTTCTCAGTTAAATACTTTGAAAATTTTGTCTACATTCATTGCTTTCAATTCTCACTCTTAAACTTGGTCCATTGCAGTTTTTGCCCTAATTTTGGCACTAAAATGTTACTGTTAAGGTCACTGATGATTTGCATTTTGCTACATTTTATAGTTAATTCTTAGTCCTCAACTTGCTTAATCTACCACTAGCATCTGACACTATTGACATTTTATTGTCCTAAAGTTGCTTTCTTCACTTGGTGTTATTTTCTTTGTCTCTTCCTCCTCCTTCTCTGTCTCCTTTCCTGAATTCTCTTCATTTTCCTAACTTCCAACGATTGGAGGGTCTGTGGCACAGCACTTGGACTCTTTTCTATCTTCAGGTAATGAGAATTCCCTGATATGAGAATATTTTGATATTCTTATGCTTTTAAATACCATAAATAGTCTATACACATCTATAAACTTCCAAATCTATAACTCCGGTTCAACCCTTTCCCCCAAATCTAAACTGAAATATCAATTTGTTACCTAACATTTCCATTTGAGATACACCTCTCATGCTTAATATGTTTCATTTAAACTTCTTTAAACTTCTGCATTCCTGCCCCACCTTAAAGTTTACCAGCATTAATAAATGGCAACTCCATTCTTTTTGGCACAAAGTCCAAAGTTTGTGGAATTAGTCCTGTTTTCTTTTACTGTTCCATATTGCATATAAAATAGAATGATCTACCTCACCTAAGGAAGCCTTAGGAGTTATAAAGGATTTGAGATTAGAGCACATACATTGAAGATGATTAAATGTGCTTAAGAATGATAGGAACCTGATGAGAGTGGAGAAGGCTATTCTAGAAAGAAATAATAACTGAAACAAAGGAAAGAACAAAGAAATTCATCTGTAATTCCAGACAATTCTTTTCTTTTTGAAAAGAAGTCTTTTTTATTCAAGGAAGGAAGACAGAATCTGAAGGTGGAATGGATCCTTGATACAGGGTGAAATATAGTAAAGTTAGGGGTGGGTGATCTAAAGAATTTTGTGACATATATGCTTTGGACCAGACATCAAATTTGTTCAAGCAATTCTGAAGATGAGTGTGGTGCTGCATACCTGTAATCCCAGCTATTTGAAAGACACAGTCAGGAGAATTCAAAACTCAAGGCCAGTCAGGGCCATAGGAGACCTTTCTAAAAAAAAAAGTCAAAATATGAAATTTATAAAAAGATCTAGGAATGTGCTTCCCTGGTGGATTTTTTACCTATCATTTCAAGGCCCGGGGTTAAATCCACAAACAACAATAACAACAAACAAAGGTCCTTTTTGATGGAATTTATGATTAAATAGAAGGTAAGGAAATTAACCAAGGCAGAATTGAAATGAGACACCAGATAACTTTGCATCTTGTAATGTAAGTCTGGTGTAATTATGAAGAGTGAATTGCGATGAATTTCTCATCTCAGGAGCAATGCTAAAGAGAAAACTGAGACACCTGTAGCATGGGTATAATGTCCTTTTTCTGTAACATGCTGTAGAGACATGAAAGAACCACACACACACACACACACACACACACACACACACACACACAAATTGGTGGACTGACTCCACTGTCACTTGGAATTATTGATGCTAGGTCCCACCCACCTTGTGGTTGGTAGAAATAAGAATGCTGGTACCTGGCCTACTTCCCAGCTCCAATTAGGACTGCAAAGAAGATCGAGTACTTGGGCTGTGTATGGTGATGGATCTCAAAGGTAGTCGCTCTGTGAAGCTGAATGATGGACACTTCATGCCAGTGCTGGGATTTGGCACTTATACTTATGAAGTAAGTGGGCCCCAGGGGACTGAGGGTGGTATGTCACCTGTCCTGGAAGTACCTTCTACAGATTGGAGTCCATACCTGGTGGACCATAGGTATCTTTTAAGGATTCCTGGGCTTCCCTTTTGCTGTATCTAACTTGCTTCTCCACAGATCACAGAGGTTTTTATTTTTACACTAAGTGGGATGACAAGATATTGACTCTGGATCTTTAGAGAGTGATAATCTTATAGGTGGATTATCTCTGTCATTGTTACCTAACATATATCAGTGCTTACCATCTATTTAAGTACTCAACAATTCTCCTAGGTCAGTATTGTTATTGCTGTTATTTCTTACATTGTGTGTGTGTGTGTGTGTGTGTGTGTGTGTGTGTGTGTGTGTGTGTGGTGTTACTGGGAATTGAAACCAGGGTGCTCTAACACTGAACTATACCCCAGCCCTACTTTCCATTTTATTTTGAAACAAGGTCTCACTATGTGGCTAAGAGTCTTGATAAGTTTCCTAGGCTTGTCTCAAATTTCCAGTTTTCCTGTGCCAGCCTCCCAAGTACTGGCATTATAGGGGTGTGCCACTGTGCCCAGCTAATTTCTTACATTTTTAAAATCTAAATCTCAGGCTGCTCTTTCTGCACTCCTCTGCTGCATTGATGAGAGTCCCACCTTTCCCCCTTCTTGGCAAGAAATTTATGATGAGCAATGAGCATAGGAGGAAACAGCTAGCAGGTCTCTGCATCAACTTTGGTGTGAGTTTGTTGGAGCTATAAGTGTTTGCCAGAGAATTTTAACTATGCAAAACATTTGTCATATAAGAAACCACTGTTATGCTAACCATTAATTTAGAGAAGACGACTTAGGAGACATAAAGTAGCAATGGGGATGGTATTGCATTTCTCACCAATGTATTATTTATTCATCCTGTATTTAACTGCAATGAACTTAAAGAGATAGAGGCAGCTTTGAGGTAGCCTGTGAAGGGTGGCCCCCAAATGACAGAGATCAGTGATCACTACAATCAATCTTGCCATAACTAATGCATGAAATCTCAATCACTGTGACAGGGCCCCCCTTTTTTGATACTGGGGATTGAACCCAGAGGCATTCTACCTTTAAGCTACACCCCCAGCTCTTTTTATTTTTTAATAAAAAGTAACTAATAACCAAGTAACTGATGCTGGCCTCCAACCTACCACCCTTTTATCTCAGCATTCCAAATATTAGGACTAAAGGCATATGCAACCATGTCTGGCCTGGTTTATTTTGAAAGGCATAATTATCCCTTTTACTCATTGTGATAGCTTAAGCATAAGACATGTCTTACATATATCTAACCTTTTTTAAATGTTGTTGACAGAAAAGTGCTTTAGAGAATAGAATGAAAATGTGTATAACCCCCTCACTCGCAAATACAAGTAGTATGTGCATGCACTTAAAGTTCAGACAATAAAAAGTTATGAGGTAAAATAGAAGCCTCCTTAATATTTTAATCCCAGTTCTTTTGGTAAATGTGACCTCGCTTCCCCCATCACTAATTTGTTGTGTGTTCTTGCTGAAAAAAAAAATGAAGTATGTTCATTATGTTTGCACTGTGACTTCCTTTATCTAGCTAAGTTTGTTTTTCTGGGCTCCATGGAGACCCATCACTCCAGCTTTAAGCATTAAATAATCCACTGCTTGTGATTGGAGGCAGGCTATGTAAGTATTATTGCTTTAACCTTGCCCAAAGATAATAGCAGCATGAGCAAATGTCCTTCTTAAGGTAGAGTTACTGCTCAGGGGCCCTCTGGTCATTTGCCTCTGTGTCTGGTTGCTCTAGTTGTGTTTTTTCCTGGATTTGGCTCCAGTGTTATTCTCTCTCAATCCTCACAGAAGTTCCCATGCCGACAGCCTCACATAGCTGCCTGATTATGAGACCAGTGCAGCAATGTTAATCAATAAAGGTAACTATTAGAATAAGCAAAGTAGTGTTTGATACGGTGAGCAGAAAGAATAATAAACCATTTGATCTTACGAGTGTGGCTATCACAACAATGCAGGTAAAATATGTAATTATTAATTAACAATTAACTGATTCTACATCTCTGATAAGCTCATAATTGGTATTAACAATCTGTGCTCCAAATTGCAATAGCCAAACTATGGAATCAGACTAGATGCCCATCAACAGGTCAATAGGTTATGAAACTGTGGTGTGTACACACAATGAAGCTTTGCTCAGCCATTAAGAAGAATGGAATTATGTCATTTTCAGGAAAATGGGTAGAACTAGAGAACATTATGCTATGGGAGATGAGCCAGTCTCAGCAATAGGTTTTCTCTCATATATGTTTTCTCTCATATATGGAAGCTAGAAAGAAACTGGGAAACGAAAGACACTTTAAATAAGGAGGAGAGAGACCAGTAGAATCATGGAAGGGAATTTGGGGACAGAAGTGGGGAGAAGAAAAGCGGGGAGCAATGAACAAAGCAGTTCAAACAATCCTGTGTGCATTCACAAAGCCATCAATACCCGTTTCAATATTATGAATGAGGATGGGGAGGGAGGGAAGCAAGATGTGGAGGGAAATCCACCAGGTGCTATGTCCATGTGTGTTTCTATCATACAAAAACTAATCATGATGTCCGTTTACAAAGCACCAATAAAAGTATATTTAAAAAACCTGTGCTAGTTGTGGTGGGAGTCTGCACAGGGCATAGTTCCACTGCTGTGGGGCTTTGACACGTAAAGACATATTGTCACTGAACAAAGAATGATTTCTTAACTCAGGACCACCGGGGTCCTTATTTTTCATGACAATACCAAATTAATAAACAAATTAGCAAATAAATAAAAATGTTTGTTGCATACATATAAAATGAAAGTACTAGGAAAATGAAGGATAAAATAAGAATCATGAATGATCTGAAGAACCCAATTGGAGGGAAGCTAAGGATGATAGGTGTTATTGATTTATTTCCAAACATTAGCCATGGTGTAATATGTATATGAGTGTGTGTGTGCGTGTGTGTTTGTGTGTGTGTGTGTGTGTGCACATGTGTACCTGTTCTTCTGACTCAGTGCCTTAGAAGATTCCTCCCAGTATTCCAAGATTTCCTTTTAGCTATTTTTTCCTACTGGTTTTTATATAATGACACTTGCCTTTCCATGTTCCATGGTGAAGTCCTCTTAACTAGTTCATTTCAGATTAGAAGGAGTATTGGAACTTAGTCTTTATCCTCAGACTGTAAATCTTACCAAAGCTCAAACCATCAAACAAGAGCAGCAACGAGAACTGGGCAAATGGCTGTTGAAAATGTTTCTGGGAAGTTGGACGTGATGGTGCATGCTTGTAACCCAAGTACTTAGGAGGCTGAGACAAGATGATTGTAGGTTTGAGGCCAGCTTCAGCAACCTAGCAAGACTCTGTTTTGAAATAAAAAATATAAAGGGCAGGAGATTTAGCTTAGAGGTAGAATGCCCCTGGATTCAATACCCAATACCACTATCATCATCAACCCCCCCCCAAAAAAAACAAAAAACAAACAACAAAAAACCCAACAACAACAAAACTGCTCGAGGAAGTAAATTGCTTCTAAGTAATAAAGATCAGCAACTCTCCTTACACTTGTTTCACAGATTCCCAAGAGCATGTTTGCCAAGTATACCAAAATGGCCATTGATGTAGGTTACCGTCACATAGACTCAGCCTACCTGTATGAAAATGAGAAGGAAATCGGAGAGGCCTTTCGAGAGAAGATTGCTGATGGTACTGTGAAAAGAGAGGACTTATTCTACACTACCAAGGTGAATGTTTTCTGCGTGCAGTGACCAAAGGCTACTGTCAGCTCAGATATATTATTTTGAAGAAAAGATTTGGTTTCGGTTTGAATAATTTATTTACTTCTTAATATAATGAATAGGTATTATAGAAACGTAGAACTCTCCTGAAAATTCTTTCTTTGAACTGTATTAAAGGTGGAACACAGTTCATCAATGTCTCTATCAACTGTTATTTCTATAAAAAGTGAGAATAATATTACTTATGTTCTTTAACTGTTGTGCGGATTAACTGAGCCAGACGTGTCCACTGCTTTATTCTCTAGTAGATTCTCTCAGTACCCCAAAAAGGACCTGGTTTACACAGAGGAATATACATTTATCCCCAGTTAGTTTTAGACAAACACAGTCTTTTTTGCCCATTCTCAATCTTTTGACTGTGATATTTGACTTTGGATTTACCATGTTTTAAATCATTAGCTACTTTTTATTTCTTTTGGTCACTACAGCTTTGGGGTACTTTCTTTCGACCAGAATTGGTTCGGCTATCTCTGGAGAGATCACTGAAGAACGTTGGGCTGGACTATGTAGATCTCTTCCTCATTCATATACCATTTGCTCTGAAGGTCAGCTTTGAATTTTCCTTTTTATTCCTAAGATTGTTAAACAGCCTATATTATCTCCTTCCAGTGAGATCTTCTGGGTTCTTGCAAGGAGAGTTACATTTGAGTGAAGTGGATACAATTGTTTAATGATTATCACTCTTATCACTCGCCTTGAAAACTGAGTCCCTCCACGATCAAGGCTTTTTTTTAATCCTCATTCTCCAGCCTCAGAGGCATTAAAGTCCAATAATCTCACTGCTTCTGCCTCAGCAATTGAGGGCATTGCTCTATATGTCTACATGACTGTGCTTCTGTCTGTTGAGCTTTAGCTAGTAGAGAACTCCAGAAGACTGACTTGCTACAGATTGCAGACACACTGTGGTGGTGTCTCTGCCATATGGACCTCTCAGCTTAAATCAAGAGAGGGGTGCCTGGGACTGCCCATATTACACACAACTGGACTCCCTTGGACTATGCAGATTTAACCTCCCACCACAGCAGGTGTGGAGCACATCTACTAGATGCACTGTCTCATATTTGGGTTATCATAAACTGGAGCCAAAACACATTGATAAGAGTTATGGTAAGCTCTAGCCTCCAGACCAGCCTGCCCTTGGGAAGTGAAATAAATCCCAACTGTAAGAGAACTAATTTAAATAATTAATATTTTAAATAATTCTCATTTGTCTTCCCCATAGTCTTCCTTTATACACACACTCACACACACACACAGATATCCATGGGTGTACACACATACACACACACATTTCAGTGAATAATCACAGCCTACCGATCATGTGACAAAACCCTTTAGACATATATAATGTAATTCTTAAAGAAAATCTTTATATATCCTCTCTTCTCTCTGTATTCTAGTGTGGGGAAGAACTTTTGCCAACAGATGCCAATGGGAAATATCTCTTAGAAGTAGTGGACATCCTTGAAATATGGGAGGTATGTACCACAATAGACACCAGGGGGCACTGTGTGGCAAGGCAGGAATCACTGGATAAGAAGTGAGTAGAAATGGGCTTTTGCTCCATCTGGTGTTAGATCTGAGACATTTCTTGACACTTCTCTTTACTTCTGTGTTCTTTTCTGTAAAGTGGAGGAGTTGCGCTGAGGTCCACTTTTAATCTCAACTTTCTTTGCTTCATAATCTGGTCTTGCATGTAAGCCTTATGAAGGGGATCAGCAGAAAAACCTCAGGAAGAATTAGTATCCTGTCCCAGGACAGACAAACACACCTGTAGAGAGAGGGAAAAAGCTGCAGTCTCACTCAGCAGATGTGGGCTGTAAGCAGAGTGAAACCTGCCCTTATGTGTCATATATACATATAATATATATCTATATTATATATACAAGATATGTACTATCTATCTATTTATTTATCTATATAATTTTTTAATTACCCCTGTAGGAAAGAGGTAGAACAAACCTACTAACAGAAAAGCTATAAATTTCTCTTTGCCTTTGACTATGGCAGTATTGTTTAGGAACGCTTGCATGATTAACAGCAAAGTAGGTACCAGTAAAGGGCATGGGGATGGCAGGGAGGGACTTAAAAACATCTTGAGGAGCTAGAGACATAGCTCAGAGGTACAGAGGTACAGCTGGAGATGTAGCTCAGAGGCACAGTGTTTGACTACCATGCACAGCTCTCTGGGTTCAATATCCAGCATTGCAAAAACAACAACAGAAAACAAACAAACATCTCGATGTATATTCGTTGTCCTGTATGTAACAGAATTAAGCAGATAAATATGCATGCATGCCAATAATATGCATGCATTGGGAAGTAATGCATTCAAGAGATGAACTTGTTTGATTCAGTCAAAATGTTACATGTGTGAAAAGTGATTTCTAGTTTTTAGAGGGAATGGGGAGGGAATTGGGGAAGGGGACAAATGAGAATTGTGTGCAAATATGTTGTTAACATTTTGTACTTAACAAAGATGTATGCTATATTGCACGAATTACTACAATAAAAATTAAAAAAAAAAAGAAAGTCCAATGGCAAATGAAAAGAGCAAACTACACTGAAGTCTTACCACACAATGTTCTTCCTCTCCAGGCCATGGAGAAGTGTAAAGAGGCAGGTTTAACCAAGTCCATAGGGGTGTCCAACTTCAACCACAAGCAGCTGGAGATGATCCTGAAGAAGCCAGGACTCAAGTACAAGCCCACCTGCAACCAGGTGAGCCCTTAGTCCACTGGGGTCTCCTATACCTTCTATTCTCCACATCCCTCTCCATTAACTAAAAGTTCCCATGTTTCTGGCTTGATACTGACTATGTACAAGAGTGTTCCTTTCACTAAAATAGGAGACACTAGAGAATGCCAGGTTGAGTGGAAAGCAAGATTTCCTAAATCATCTGTAGGTGGATCTGAGGTTTCTTTGATGTATCCAGGTGGAAATGTTGAGGTAAAGATGTCAACATCAATCTGAAGCTCAGGTGCTGGTCAGAGCTGGAGATGTTTGGAGTCCTTGCATCATGGATGGCCACAGATCTTACAGAAACTGGATGAGCTCTCCTAGGGGGAAGTTAGAGAGCTAAAATGCATGCTGAGTGTGGTGTAGCATGCCTGTAATCTGAGTACTTGAGAGTCTGAGACAGCAGGATTGCATGTTCAAATCCAGTCCCAGCAACCAGCAACTTAGAGTCTCCACACCTTAGTGAAATCATGTTTCAAAATAAAAAATAAAACAGGGCTGGGGGACTATTTCAAAGTTGGAATGCCTCTAAGTTCAATTCCAAGTAACACACACACACACACACACACACACACACACACACACACACATGAGAGAGAGAGAGAGAGAGAGAGAGAGAGAGAGAGAGAGA
>PVLC010026125.1:0-25288 GCA_004027655.1 Graphiurus murinus | reverse complement strand
CTGAGGCTGTCCTCAAACCTGCAATCCTCCTGTCTCAGCCTCCAAAGTATGGGGATTATAAGTGTGCACCACCATGCCTGGCTTACATTTTGATATTTTGAATGCAAATTTTATGTTGATACTGCAAATTATATATTTTGGTTCTCATCTTATTGTAGTGTAGAACACAGTTAGTAGAGAATTATTTCATTTTGGTAAACAATAAAGAGCATATTTGTTACAACATCTAATTCTTTTGAGGCAGAAAGTTCAGTATAAAACCTTGATCTTAGTCTGATTGAAAAAAAAAAACTAAGACAAAGCAGATGTGTTATTTTATGTTTTTTCTCTGTCATACAAAACTATATGAGGTTATTAGTATGTTCCTATAAATATTTTTATCCAATCATCTCTTGCGTATATTTCATTGTATTTCTCTTACTAAACAACAGTGATAATTGTTTTTCAAGACCACCTTGAGAATAAAGAGAAAGATTGTTAAAACTAGAGTATATTCATAGAATTTTGTTCTGTGAGTAATTCTACCATTTAATATATATATTTAGAATTTATTTTCTTACTACATGCTAGAGATATTGAGTTAGAACTGTTGTTCTTAAGGAGTTTAGCATTCCAGTAAGAGGAAATAGAACAATTAAAATATTAAAAGTCCAATGACAATACTACAAAAAGGGAACTGATCTATTCTGACTCAGGAAAAAGGGGCTTTAGGGGCATGCAAGGAGGTGGTAACAATTGATTCTTTAAAAAAAAAGAAAATTTTTTTTGTGTGTGTGATACTGGGGATTGAACCCAGTGGCATTCAACCTGAGATACAACCTTAGCCCTATTTTATTTTTTTAAATTTTGAAACAGGTTCTCACTAAATTACTGTACTCTGCTGGCCTCTAATCTGAGATCTCCTTTTCTCAGTTTCCCAAGCACTGGAATTTCAGGCATGCATCACCATGCCTGGATGGTACATTTGATTGATGAGTGGCTTGCATTGGCCAGATTGAGGTGATGATAGGACTGGTGGAAAATTATTATCTGGGAAGGGAATAATGTGACCAAATGATGTGGGTATTTAAAATAGCACAGAACATTAAGAAAAGTTTTGAGAACAAGTGATGTCTGTATTTGTTGGGGAGTAGGATAGGGTGGGAATAATAGTAAAGGAAGAGTGACTAGTGAAAGCTCAAATACTGTCATTCTTTACTGCATACTAACCTGTTAAGAAAATATTAAGTGATTTTAAGTAGAAAATAACTTTCAGAGGGGCATTCCAATAATATTGGAAAAAATAGATTGAAAATGTTATACATGAGACAAGGAATATCAAATGATTAATTTTGAAATGAATTAAATATAGTTGATAAAGAGGTGGTTGCTACTTGGGTAGTATTCAAATTTCTGCGTGATTGTATAGAAAAATGTTACATGATTAATGAGATGTGGAATGAAAGAGGTATTACTATATATGTTAGGAAAATAGCATCATTGACTTTGATCATACTGAGGTTCAGAAGGAAACTGTGACATAAGTAGAAATGCCTACATTGGATATTAACCGGAAAGTCATTGCATTTATAGCTGATAGATGAACCCATGGTTATGTAAGAAGTCAGGAAGAGGGTATAGAATAAAAATAAGAAGCCTACTAGCATCTAAATCCATATTTAAAAAATCAAATAAATTCTTTTATGTTTTTGAAATATCTTAATATTCTTATTTGAATAATCAATTACTAATATAGGATCAAAAATTATAGAATGTCAAAGTATACTTGTTATTGTCTATATTTTTTACAAATATTCCAGGCACTATGTAAGATAGCCAGGCAATATTGTATACATAACTATCAATTATTTAGAAATAAAACCATTGCTTGTGCTTAAACACAGAAATTGGGAATCCTATTAATCTAAGTTGAATATTTATATTTATCTAAGTACTGTGTAGTCATAAATTCTTAATAAGAGTTTCCATTAGAAAGTAAAAGAAACTTAAAATTACATTAGTCAGATTATCTAATTCAAGTGATACTTTTCTTCCCCTAAACAAATAGCATTTTCTGTTTTCTAAAAACTGTCTCAGGCACTGTAACAAATACACTATTACCACACTTCATGAGAGAAGTAGAACACATATCTTTTACAGATTGAAACCAAACGACTGAGAGGTTAACTGGTTTCTTCAGGATCACACATTGAATCAATGACTTAAATATAGCAAGACTTATAATCCTCTGAGTGTCTAAAAAATCGCTCTGGCTTAATTTTTCTTTTTGGGAGCTACAGTTTATAGTTATAAATAGCCATTATTAATCACAGTTCTTGCAATTATAAAGTTTTGGAGTATTGTAGCTACATATATATGTATGTATACTGGTTGATTTTCATAAAGTAAAAAAATATATAAATAGGGAATTAGTTAACATGAATTAATTTCTGCTTTGGATATTTCCATGTGGTCCTGTAGAGCTGAACTCTTCCTTTTTCTACCCTGCTTTCTGATCCACATGGCTAACATCCATGGGTTCCCATGTTTCTTGATTTCCAGCTGCATTAGGTCAATGTGAGGCACTGAAACAAAATTAAAAAGTAAGAGGAGAGATGATAAAATCGTTTATTCTCCCTTGTTTCTGTTTTCTATCACTGCCTTAGGCTAGTATATCCAGTCTCTGCTTACTCAGAGTAAATTTTGCTACCCAAACCTTAATCCTTCTGGATTCCAACAACCTCTCTTCCTTTCTTCATCCAAATAGTATTAGCTATGGTAAAAGCTTCAGGTGTATACCCTAGTGCTAGGGATTCCCTACATCCATGCCTTTGCAAGTAGTTGTTTGCAAAAAAAAAGTTCTCACTAAAAATATTTCCCAAATATATATATAACAGTAGTATCAGATATGTTCTATGTCTTTCAAGTATTATCTAGATTAGGATTAGGAAAACCAATGTCTGCTATAAAAGGGTTGTTTTGTGTTTGAAGATCATCTGTCTGCAAATAGGATCACATAGCAAAGGTTAAGATCAACAAGCTTTTAATTTATCAAAAATATCTAAATGATGAGCAGCTCAATTACAAATATGGCTTAGTGACAGTGGGTTATGGTTGGGGATGAATTTTAGGGTCTAACAGAACCTAGTCCAGAACCTTATTATAACACTTAATAACTAGATGAATTTAGGCATGACAAGTAACTGTTTTATTGTTCCCAATAAAGTAGTAATAGGTGCCGGGCGTGGTGGCGCACGCTTGTAATCCCAGTATTTGGGAGGCTGAGACCAGAGGATCTGGGTTCGCGGCCAGCCTCAGCTACCTAGTGAGGCATTCTGCAACTTAGTGGGACCCTCTTTCAAAATAAAGAATAAAAAATAGGGCTGGGGGTGTAGCTCGGAGGTAGAATGCCCCTGAGTTCAATCCCTAGTACCACAAAAAAAATAAAAAGTAGGTAATAGGACTACAGTATACTGTTATTAGAATGATTAAATAAAAATGGAATGAATGGCAGTACTGTGTATTGGAATGAGCACAGGCTCTGGAGTGGCAAAACATAAATTGTTTTTATGTTTTTACTGGCCATGTTTTTCTGGGCAAGTTAGATAGGCTAAACTAACTTTAGAGATAAGCCTCAGTTTATCTCTAAAAATACATGAGAAAATAACCCTAATCTATAGTCATATTATAAGAATTCAAATGACAAATGGCAGAACTAGGTATTTGAACTCAGACTGCAAGGCTTTAGAACACAGAGACACTGTGTCCAAGGTCTTCCCTCTATATTTCAAGAAGGCAGGATCTTATGTAGTTAAGCCTATGTCCTCTAATGTTAATCTGTTTATCATGGGCCCTGACTCCATCAACTATTGCCTATGTGACATGTTCTTGAACATGTCACTTAATCTCAATTTCCTGGCTTGAAAAAAAAAATAGGTACAGGGACATGAAGTGCTGTGTGCATGTATGTTCCTATCTCTTTGACTCTCATTATGATATATAATTATAATGTACCAATAAAATATATTGAATTTATAGTGATATTGACATACATGCACACTGTACTTGTTGAGCTTTTCCTCTGCTCTCTCCCCACTGCCTCCTTCCTTTTATGTAATATTGACGTTGGCATTGGTATTCTCACAGATGTACATAAAGTCAATGGACATGTTTCTTTCATCAATTCTCCTGCCCATCCCCTCTTCCCTAGACCACCTCCCTCACTCCATTGAATTTTCTCTTCCATTTTCTAAAGCCCCTCTTATATCTTGATTACTCCCTAACTTCCACATATGAGAGAAAATATATGACCTTTCACTTTCTGTGACTGGCTAATCTCACTTAACCTAATTTTTTCCAGGTCCATCCATTTTCCTGAAAATGACATTATTTTATTCTTTATTTCTTAGTAATTCCATTGTGTGTATCCTATAATTTGGTAATCCATTCATCTGTTGATGGACACCTAGGTTGGTTCCATAATTTGGCTATTATGAATTGTGCTATTAACATAGATATGCATATATCACTATAATATTCTGATTTCAATCCCTTAGGAAAGATACCAACAAATGGCACAGCTGGATCATATGGTGGATCCATTCTCAGTTTTTTGAGGAATCTCCACACTGATCTTCAAAGCAGCTGAATTAATTTGCAATCCTGTCAACAGTGTGGAATAGTTTCTATTTTCCAACATCCTCACCAATGTTTATTGTTGTTTGGCATTTTGATGATTGCCATTCAGATTGGGGTTAGATGGAATCTCAGTGCAATTTTGGTTTGCAACTCCCTTGACTGCTAATTATTTAATATTTTTTCATGGATTTATTGGCCATTTGTACCTCTTCTTTTGTGAAATTTCTATTTAGTTCACTGCCCATTTCTTGATTGTTTTTAATGTTAAGTCTTTTAAGTTATTTATATATTCTAATATTAGTCTCTATCAGAGGAATAGCTGGCAAGGATCTCCCATTCTATATTCTCTCTCTTTAGACTCTCCATGGTTTTTTGGGTGAACAGAAACTTTTTAGTTTAATATCATTCCATTCATTAATTCTTGTTTTAATTTTCCTGAGCTTTGGGGATCTTATTAAGGAAGTTTCTATCAGTGCCTCTATGTTGGAGTGTTGGATTTATGCCTCCCTCTAGTAATTTCAAAGTCTCTAATTCCCAGGTCTTTGATTCTTTTTGAATTGACTATTTTTCAGAGTGAAAGATAGGGATTTAATTCTATTTTTTTTCTGCAAAAGAATAACCTATTTTCCCAACAGCATTTGTTGAAAAGGCTGTCTTTTCTACCACATATGTTTTGGACACCTTTATTGAAAATCAATTGACTATAAATATGTGGATTTATTTCTGTATCTTCTATTCTGTCCCATTAGTCTATGTGTCTGTTTTGTGTGTGTGTGTGTGTGTGTGTGTGTGTGTGTGTGTGTGTGTGTGTGTGCCAATAATATGCTATTTTATTACTATAGCCCTGTAGTATAATTTGAAGCTAGGTATTGTGATGCCTCCTTCATGGTTATTATTGCTGAGGATTGCCTTGGATATTATGGGTCTTTTGTTTTTCCACATGAAATTTAGGACTGATGTTTCTAGCTAGCTCTGCAAATAATGACATTGATATTTTGATAGGGATCGCATTCAGTCTGTAGATCACTTTTGGTAGGATGGCCATTTTGGTAATATTTAGTCTGTCTATCCAAGAACATGGAATATCCTTTCACTTTCTAAGATCTTCCTCAATTTCTTTCTTTGGTGTTTTATGTTTTCATCGTAGAAGTCTTTAACCTTCTTGGTTAGATTTAGTCCTAGGCATTTTATTTTTTGAGGTTATTGTGAATGGAATTGTTTTCTGGATTTATTTTTCAGGGATTCATGGTTGGCATATTAAAAAGCTACTGACTTTTTAAAATTGGTTTTGTATCCCAATACTTTGCTGAATTTGTTAGTCAATTCTATAAGTCTTGTGTTGAGTTTGTGTGTGTGTGTGTGTGTGTGTGTGTGTGTGTGTATGTTCTAAGTATAGAATCATGTCACTTATAAACAGAGATAATTTTAATTCTTTTCCTATTTGAATACCTTTAATATCATTCTCTTCCCTTATTGCTTGAGCTAGAGTCTTGAGAACTATATTGAAAAAGAGTGGGGAGAGTGGGCATCCTTGTCTTGTTCCTGATTTTAAAGGGAATTCTCACAGTTTTTTCTCATTCAATATGTTGGCTTTGGGTTTACTGTATATTACCTTTATGATGTTGAAGTAAGTTCCTTCTATTCTGATTTTCTACAGTTTTCTTTTTTAACATGAATGGGTATAGGATTTTGTCAAATGCTTTTTCAGCATCAATTGAGGTGATTATGTGATTTTTGTCCTTAGTTCTATTTATGTGGTGAATGACATGTATTGACTTGCATATGTTGAACCAGCCTTGCATCCCTGGAATGAAACCAACTTGGTCATGGCATCCAATTTTTTTTTAAATATTTTTAATTGGTGCACTGTAATCATACATATTTGTTAGGTACAAGCTGAAAAAGGCATACATGCACACATTTAACCCTTCCCCAATTCCTGCCCCACTCCCTCGCCCTCCCTCCTTCTCAAGTTCAGTTTAGTGATTGATTTTGATATGTTCATGAAAGTACATCATGTGCATTAGAGTCTCTCCTCTCCCTCTATCACCTTCTGTTAAGTTAAATTCTTTGCTCATCTAAGGTTTCACCTTCTTCCTCTGGAGTCCCTCTTCTGTCCCTTTTTCTCCCTAGCTTCCACATATTAGGGAGAACATATGATTTTTTACTTTTTGTGACTGACTAATCTCACTTAACATAATGTTTTACAGTTCCATCCATTTCCCTGAAAATGATATGATTTTGTTCTTCTTTATGACTGAGTAAAATTCCATCGTGTACATATCTCATAGTTTTGTAACCCATTCATCTGTTGATGGACATCTTGGCTGGTTCCATAATTTGGCAATTGTATATTGTGCAGATATAAATATAGATACACATGTGTTGGTCTGATAGTTTGGTTTCCATTCTTTTGGGTAGATACCTAGAAGTGGTATTGCTGGATCATATGGTAGGTTCATTCCCATTCCTCTGAAAATCCTCCATATTGTTTTCCAAAGTGGTTGCACTAATTTAGAATCCCAACAGCAATGTATTAGGTTTCCCATTTTCCACACCTTTGCCAGCATTTGTTGTTGTTTGTGTTCTTGATGATTGCCATTCTGATTGGAGTTAAGTGAAATCTCACGGTAGCTTTGATTTGCATGCCTCTGATTGCTAATGATGTAGAACATTTCCTCATACATTTATTATTGGACATTTGTATTTCTTCTTTTGTGAAATGTCTATTTAGATACTCTGCCCATTTTTTAATTGGGTTATTTGTTTTCTTAACTGTGAGTTTCTTGAGTTCTGTGTATATGCTAGATATTAATCCTCTATCAGAAGAGTATTTGGCAAAAATTTCTCCCACTCTGTGGGCTCTCTGTTGAGGTTCTTGATAGTTTCCTTTGCTGCACAGAAGCTCTTCAGTTTAATGCAATCCCATATATTGATCTTCTTTTGAGTTGCTTGTGCTTTTGGGGCCTTGTTGAGAAAGTTTTTACCTGTGCCTATGTGTTGTAGTGTTGGCCATATGCCCTCTTCAAGTAGCTGCAAGACCTCTGGCCTGACTTCCAGGTTTTTGATTCACTTTGAGTTGACTCTTGTGCAGGATAAGAAAGTGGGGTTGCTTTACATTTTCCTGCATATAGTTAACCAGTTTTGCAAACATCATTTCTTAACGAGGCTATCTTTTTTCCAATATATATATTTTGGCTCCTTTGTCAAAAATCAGTTGACTGTAAGCACGTGGGTCTATTTCTGAATCTTCCATTCTACTCCATTGGTCTATGTGTCTGTTTTTGTGCCAAAACTATGCTGTTTTTATTACTGTGGCTTTGTAATAGAGTTTGAAATCAGGTATTGTGATACCTCCTGCATGGTTCTTGTTGCTAAGAACTATTTGACTATCCTGGGCCAAATTCAGTTGTTCCAAATGAATTTAAGGACTGATTTTTCTATGTCTGTGAGGAGTGACCTTGGTAATTTCATGGGTATTATATTGAATATGTAGATCACTTTTGGGAGGATGGCCATTTTGATCATATTTATTCTGCCTATCCAAAAGCATGGAAGATCTTTCCATCTTCTAAGGTCTTCATCAATTTCTCTTTTCAACTTTTTATAGGTTTCCTTATAGAGGTCTTTTACCTCTTTGGTCAGGTTTATCCCTAAGTATTTTATTTTTCAGGGTGCTATTGTAAGTGGTATGGTTTTTTGGATTTATTTTTCAGTGGATTTATGGTTGACATACAGGAAAGCTTCTGATTTTTTAAGATTGATTTTGTATCCAGACACTTTGCTGAATTTGTTGATCAGTTCTGTAAATTTTTTAGTCAGCTTTGTTGGATCTTCTAAGTATAGTATCATGTCATCTGTAAAAAGAGATAGTTTTAGTTCTTATTTCCCTATTTTTACCCCTTTGATTTCCTTCTCTTGCCTTATTGTTCTGGCTAGTGTTTCAAGTACTATATTGAACAGAAGAGGTGATAATGAACATCCTTGTCTTGTTCCTGTTTTTAGTGGGAACTCTTGCAGTTTTTCTCCATTTAATAAAATGTTGGCTGTTGGCCTATTGTATATTGCCTCTATGATGTTGAGGTATGTTCCTTTATTTTTTTTTGTGGAACTGGGGATTGAACTCAGGGCATTCTACCTTGAGCTACACCCCCAGTTTTATTTTTTATACTTTATTTTGAAACAGGGTCTCACTAAGTTGTGGAGTGCCTCACTAGGTAGCTGAGGCTGCCCACAAACCTGGATCCTCTGGTCTCAGCTTCCCTAATGGTGGAATTACAAGCATAAGCCACCATACCTGCCTGGTATGTTCCTTGTACTCTGATTCTCTACAGTGCTTTTAACATGAATGGGTATTGGATCTTGTCAAATGCTTTTTCAGCATCAATTTAGATGATCATGTCATTTTTGTCTTTGATTCTGTTTATGTGGTGAATTTTATGGGTTGTTTTTCATATTTTGAACCAGTCTTGCATCCCTGGGATGAACCCAACTTGGTCATGGTGTATAATTTTCTTGCTGTGGTTTTGAATGAGCATTGCTAGTATTTTGTTTAGCAGTTTTGCATCTAAGTTAATCAATGATATAGGCCTATAGTTTTCTTTTCTTGAATTGTCTTTATTTGGCTTTGGTATTAATGTGATGTTGCTTCATAGAAAGTGTTTGGTAGGGTCCCGTTTCTTTCTATTTCACAAAATAGTTTGAGGAGTATTGGGATTAGCTCTTCTATAAATGTTTTATAAAATTCACTTGGGAAACCATTTGGCCCTGGGCTTTTGTTTGATGGTAGACTCTTTATTGATGTTTCTATCTCTTTGATTGCTATTGGTCGATTTAAGTTTTCTATATCTTATTGATTTAATTGAGAAAGGTTATATATGTCTGGAAATTTCTCAATTTCTTCTAGATTTTCCATTTTGTTGGAGTATAGTTTTTCAAAATAGTTTCTGATGATCTTCTCTATTTCCATACTGTCAGTGGTAATATACCCTTTTCATCTCTTATTTTGGTAATATTTGGGTTGATTCTCTCTTTCTTTTGGTTAGGCTGGTCAATGGTTTATCTATCTTGTTTATTTTTTCAAGAAACCAGCTTTTGGTTTTGTTGATTTTCTGTATTTTTTTAATTCTCTACTTCATTAATTTCTGCTCTGATTTTCATAATTTCCTGTCTTCTACTAGCTTTGGGTTTAGACTGTTCTTGTTTTTCAAGTACTTTGAGCTATGTCATTTGGTTATTTGGTGATTTTCTGTTCTTCTTATGTGGGCACCCAGTGCTATAAATTTTCCTCTTAGTACTGCCTTCAAAGTGTCCCAGAGATTTTGATATCTTGTGTCTCTGTTTTCATTGGTTTCTAGGAATTTTTAAATTTCTCTCCTTACTTTTTCTATGACCCTATCCTCATTCAGCAGTGTGGTGTTCAATTTCCATGTGTTTACATGGTTACTCTGGTTAGGATGTGGTGAATTGTAATCATACATCTTTGTGAGGTACAATCTTACAAGCTGGCAAAGGCATACATGCACACATTTCTCATTTAACCCTTACCCAATTCCTGTCCCACTCTCTATCCCCTCCTTCTCAAGTTTAGTTGAGTGATTGACTTTTATATATTTATGAAAGTGTTAGATTGTTTCCCTCCTTCTCTCATCACTTTCAATAGACACCTTCTTTGCTCATCTAAGGTTTCTCCTTCTTCATCTAGAGTCCCTCTTGTGCCCCACTTTCTCCCTGGCTTCTGCATATTAGGGAAAGCATACAATTTTTTACTTTTTAGGACTGACTAATTAAGGTCTAATCAACAGATGTATAATGTTAAAATATCTGGCAAGTCTTGGAGCTAGTCTGTGCCTAGCATTATTGAAGCCTTACTTGGAAAATGTAATTTAAATTATTTGATTCTTGTGGGTATTATTTACACTTTGAAACATTATTGGCATTTAATCTTTTGTAGATTGAAAAAGGCTGTAGATGGATGGCAGCAATAATGAAATGTTTTACCATTTGAAATCAAATTTTAAATTAGCTATATAGCAATGGGTTACTTGTGACAATACACATTCTGCAAGCACTTTTATATGTGGAACTTTCCTTGCAAAAGGAAATTTCAGTAATATCCAAATTAAAGAGGATGCTAAAGGACAAATAACGTTGACAAGGACATCCTATCACTTGTAATGTTGCCAATTGAAATTTAGCAAAGTGTATTTACCAGGACTTTTATATAATTTTGTGAAGGTACTGTAGGCCTAGAAATATTAGTATAGATATTGAATTTTATCACTGTCTATGCCTGGCACTTTGTAAACAAAATATGAGGCATACTGAAGTCATGTCAACCTTAACACGTATACTGCAAAATATTTCTACCTAGTACTCTCCAGACTTGTCTGACACATGCAAGACTGTGAACTTTTTTTTTAAAGTGTACTTTTTATCTTGTTTTCTCTGTGCTTTTTATTATTTTTCCTTTTTATTGGTGCATTTTAATCATACATCTTGTTGAGGTTCAGGTGATAGAGATATGCATGCACACAGTTCCTGCCCTATTCCTGCCCCCTCCCCTCCTTCCAGTGCTCAGCACAGTGAAAGGTTTTGGTAAGTTTGTGTCTGTACATCATGACCACTGAGGTGTTTCTCTCTTCTCCCCTCCCATCTCCGTCATTAGGTCCCCTCTTCACTCAACTAAGGTTTCTCCTCCTTTGTCTGGAGTTCCTCCTTATGTCTCAATTTCTCCCCAGCTTCTACATATGAGGGATAGCATCTGACCTTTCACTTTTTGTGACTGACTAATCTCATTTAGCATAATGTTCTCCAATTACATCCATTTCCCTACAAATGACATAATTTTGTTCTTTATGGCTGAGTTAGATTCCATTGTGTATATATATCACAGTTTTATAATCCACACATCAGTTGATGCACATCTTGGCTAGTTCCATAGTTTGGCAATTGTAAATTGTGCAGCTATAAACATAGATATGCATGCACTATTCTGGTAGTTTGGTTTCCATTATTTTGTTTAGGTACACAAGAGTGGTATAGTTGGGTCATATAATAGGTTCATTTCCATTCTTCTGATAATCCTATACACTGTTTTCCAGTAATTTGCAATCTCACCAACAGTGTATCAGAGTTCATACTTCTCCACGTCCTCGCCAGCCTTTGTTATTGTCTGTACTTTTAATGATTGCTATTCTAACTGGGGTCAGGTGAAACCTCAGGATAGTTTTGATTTGCCTCTCTTTGATTGCTAATGATGTTGAACATTTTCATATACATTTATTGGCCATTTGTATTTCTTTTTTTGTGAAGTGTCTATTCCTCTGATAGAGGACTAATATTTAGAATATACAGAGAACTCAAGAAACTCACTGCCAAAAAAACAAATAGCCCAATAAAAAATAGACAAGTGAACTAAATAGACTATAAAATTTTTGAGCAAAAAAATTTCTATATATTAAAACAAACAGGTAATAGCAGCTGATCTTTTTTTATACTTTATTGGCACATTACAGTCACATCATAATGTATTTCATAGTGAAAATGATAGTGAAGTACATGCAGAGCACTTGATGAGCTTTCTCCCAGCTCCTTCCCCACCCCTCCCCTTCCCCATGCAGGGTATTGAGGTTGACATTGGGATTCTCACACATGTAACAGCAGGTGAACTTTATGTGGCACATACTATATTCTAGATACTATTCTAGATGAATTGCATGTGTTAGCATAAACCTCATATTGATTTGAGTAAGTTTTATTAATATTATCATCATCCCATGTTTGATAGGTGAGGGAACTGAAGTACAGAGGAAGGAACTGAATTTCCAGGAATTTACTAAGGGCACACAGTTGATTATCTGATTCCAGCCTACAGAGCATGACATCTGTAAAGTCCACTACAACACCTTCTTCTCAGTTTTAGTTGAACTTAAATAAGTAGCATCATATTCCTGATTAGCATTTATACCTTCTGGATTCAGAGGAATAATTTTTGAGCTACAATATGTAGAAATGTTTCTTTCTGATTATTTAATGGGAGTAGATGCATTTATTTTTTCCTTCTCTTAAAATTATAGATTTTCTTCTATAGGTTTAAATCTTATTCTTCATTGACAGTTTGTGGAATTGGTTTTATATGTATATATATATATGTATATATAGATAGTCTTTTATATTTATATATATACACACATATATATATGTGTGTGTGTGTATGTGTGTGTGTGAATTAATAGGCTTTTTTCAAGTGCTTTGTCATTCAACTGTGCTTATTTTTATGTGCCTAAAAAAAAAGACTTTTAAAATGCATGGGATAGTAAATTTCTTTAATTGAGTTTGTGACATATTTCTTTTCAAAATAAGAATGTCTGGCATTATATTATGAAACATTTTGTAGTACTGGATAATCACATACTGAATTTCATTGAAATGACATATAATTATGTCTCTGATTGGCTATAAAGTCATTATTTTTTGGTATGTATACAATAGTATAAAACATATTTTCCTATTGTAATACAAAAACTGTAATAGGTTATATTTTCTCTATTCCACTTCATTAATGGAATTGATTTATACCTTAAAATTATTAGTGTTCTCTAACAAATAAAATGTATATCTAAGATACAGTGAAGTTCTTGAGTTCTTTAGAATTTCGATTGGTTGAATAAAATAAAAATTCTGTAGTCACTCATGATTCTACATATATTAAAAGAAATAAATTTGTTTTATTAGGTATATTTTGTTTGGTTCAGTCTTTTATTTCTCTCAACAAGGCAACATTTAAATATCCTAACTCCTGCTCAGTCTAATGGTAGGTATATGTTAAATTATTTTTATGTTTCTATTTATTATTCTTTAATGCAGTCTCGTAAATTGTAAAGTTTCCAGTGAATTAATGAGATGTATTCTAACTCAACTTCCAGCATAGAATGTTAATAAACATGCACACCTTTAAAAACAATAAAGTACAATTTCAATAAGTATTGAATACCTACAAAATGGCCAAATTGCTCAGGCACTTTCATTTATAATCCCTTGTTTCTATATTTACTTAAAAATTTCATAATGCCATCTTTTCCAGAACAGAATAGCCTTTTAATAGCCCTCCCTATGCTCAGCAAATATAGCATTTCTATTTTTACAGCCCCTTGACCTCTGTCCACTTATCCAATTCTCTGGAATTGCACCTCAAAGCACAGTACTAACAGTTGGCTAAGAAAAATCTCCTCAGGTTCTTACAAGTGTGTCTCTGCCTTTCCCCCAGTGTTTGTATACTTGTTTTAATAACTTCTGGGGACAGAAAAGGGAAGATCAGAATTTCTTTCTTGCATTTGCTGTTTTTTAAGTGCCTTTAGATCAAAGTGGTCCTTATGTCAAAGTAGTTTATTTGGGGTGGCATATTCTGCCACCCTTCATAAGCATGTGAAGCACCTGCACAGTGTAAGTGTGTGATACATTACGGATGACAGCCTTTATTATAGCTGTTGGTTATGATTATTCAGGTTAACAGCAAATCAAAGGTTTATGTTTTTCCAGGATGCTCTGCAAAATACACTTTTTGCTCTGTTAGGCTAGTCCTTCACTGTCCTATAAATAACAAAAGACTTTATTTATTTCTTTGTGTGTGTATGTGTATTCTCATATTGTTTCGTTTTCCTACTGTCAAATAAAACAAGTCTCAGTAAGAAGACTTCATTCAAATTAGGTAAGGAGTCTTCATTCCAACACTATTGCAAAAGTGGGAAAGGAATGGTGGCAAAACAGAAAATACTCCAAATAGGAGAACTGCAGGTATTTCAAAGGGAAAAGGGCTTTACTTTTATGAGTAGAAGTAAGGAAAGCTATAATGATCTGGGTAAGAGGCAGTGGGATGAGTGGGTGACACTATGGGATAATTGGTTAGGGAATATCTTTTCTTAGTCAGCTGATTCATAGAAAGGTCCATTAGACAGGAGAGGTAGTCTACCTCCCACTAAGGGTTGTAAATTTCATGCACCTGGAGGAAAGAGAGAAACTGAACAAAAGTTTGGTGAAGTCAAGTTAGTGAGCACTCTGTCCAGATTCATCAGTGGGGATTAAGAGCCCAGATAATCACTTATGAGGTAAAGAATGTAAATGTACAGGGTCTGTGTCTAGACATATCATTGTTAAATAAGGGAGATATTAATTGGGCTATAACTGCATGATTTAGGTCATATGAGATAAGGTGATTCCATGAAGTAAGCCATTTCTAGAAAACAAAAAGATTGGATTTTTTTTTTTTTTTTTTTTTTTTTTACGATTTGCTGTTTTCTGGGAGTCAATGGGTCAGCAGGTAAAATTTAATATTACCACCTGAATTATCTCTCTTTCACCCATATAAATAGTAATCCTTTTAAAAAGGTTCAGTAGGATCTGAAGAGGGACTTCCAATGACACTTATAATGTTCACCATTTTTGCTCTGTAAATATGTGGGTTCTAGAATCAAATGGTCCAGATGTAGAAACTCACTCATGACTTCCTATCTAGGTGACCATGGGTAAATTATTTTCCCTGTCTGTTCTAGTTTCTTCATGAATACAATAGAAAAGCAATGATACCATTGTGTTGTTGAATGGATTAAAGGTATTTAGAATATTATCTGCCATATGATAAATACTCAATAACAGTTGGTTATTATTTAATTAGCTTTTAAAATGTTATTATTACTGATTTTGGAATTTTAATAATGTTATTCTTCCTGACTATCAAATGATGAATGCAGAGGCTATCTTTATGATCTTGCTCATATGTAGAATCTAAAAGTATTAATCTCATAGAAGTAGAGAATAGAGTAGTGGTTACCAGTTGCTAAAGAGTATAGGAGAGGTAGAAGGATGGGAAGAAGTTAGTTAATAGGTACAAAGTTTAATTTAGGTGGGAAGAAAAAGTTGGTGATTGACTGCACAGTAGGGTGATTATAGTTAATAATGTAGTGAAAATTTTGAAATGGCTAGGAGAGTTCCTTGAATGTTCCACCACAAATAAATGATAAATGTTTAGGGGATGTGTATACTAATTACCCTGATTTGATAATTACACAAGATACACATGTGTCGACTTGTCACATTGTACCCCAAGAAACTGTATAAATATTATGTCAATTAATTTAAAGAAAAATATTATGTTAAGTGAGATTAGTCAGTCACAAAAAGTAAAAAATCATATGCTCTCCCTAATATGCGGAAGCTAGGGAGAAAGTGGGTCATTAGAGGGACCCTAGACAAAGAAGAAAAAACCTTAGATGAGCAAAGAAGGTGACTTAATTGAAGGTGATGGGGGGAGGAGGGAAATACCCTAATGTACATGATGTACTTTCACTAACAGATCAGTGTCAATCAATAAACTGAACTTGAGAGGGAGGGAGGGAGAGGAAATGGGGTGGAAACTGGGAAAGGGTTAAATGAGAGATGTGAAAGATGTATGCATGTATGTCTTTACCAGCTTGTAAGCTTGTACCTCACAGAGATGTATGATTACAATGCATATATATATATATGTATATATATATATATACATATATATATATATATGCATTCAGCTCTAGACAAAAAATTAGCACTACTAACATCAGAAATATTTTTTAGGTACTGGTCCTCTTTTTACGGTTATGGATGTTCTCTTTGTCTCTTGTTTGTAATTTTTCCTGGCAATAAAATGTAATTTAATAAAGTCACTATAATCATCACCATTATTATTGGGGTCTTACCATGAATCTGACCATCAAGGTCCTATGGCTTATGTTTAGTCTTTAGGAATTCACCTGACCATTTATCTAACTGAGATCTGATCCCAATCTCTTTTTTCATTTGGAATTCCATCACCAACTTACATAATACACTTCATTTGGTTCACTTTATCCCCCTGGTTTCCTGATAGTCATCTCCATGCACTTTTAACCTGAAAAATTTTTGTAAGATAAAATATGTATTTATTAGCTTACCTTCTACTAGGAATCAAATAATATAGTTACAATTTAAAGTAGGAAGAATAAGGCCATTTCTGTAAAAGTATGAAAGCAACAGATAAGTGAGCCATAAAGTCTGTCAAAGATATGTCAGCTATCTAGAAAAAGTGCAGGGGATTTGACAAATCTGTGATGTCCACATAGGAGAAAAAGAAAAATCCTAAAAATATAAAAAATAAACAAATAAAAAAGTTATTTAGTCAAAGCCAATTCTATTTATAAGTTTTCTAAACTTGTGCCTGTTTACTTAGAACAGCTCTTTCCCCTCAGATTAATTCACATTGGAAAAAAATCTAGAATATGACTGTTTTCCTAAGAATATATTTTATTATTTCCTGTTAATAGAAACAGCAAAAGAAAGAAGAGATTTTAGTAAATTTTTTCCTACAAAGAGTCATTTTCTGATCATATTCAAAATATTTTCCATAAATATTTCCACTAAAATTGTACTTAGTATGCTATAAATGGGAAATCTAAACAAAGATTAAGCATGAAGGTTAATATTAGTACTGCATAGTTAAAACTTTTTATCACTTAAAAGAGGCTTTTATAATTGCATTTATTATATCATTAATCCATTGAGATCAGCAGCCTAGATTACTATTTCTATTTCAGATGAGGTAACTCATAGAGGCTTACTATTGGATTTCCAATAATTTAACAGAGTAAAAGAGCTGAATACCTTTCAAAAGAAAAATATGCAAAAATATTCTTATTTTTATTAATAATCAAGGGAATTTTGTATTGTTTCTTTTTTATTAATAACAGGAAATTTTTGCATTGTTTCTTTTTCTTTATAGATCTATTAGAGAGTATACTTTATTTCACAAATGATGTACAGAGGTAGAAAGAAACACAGAATTATTTCCTTGTTCCTCTGTTTTGCACTGCCAAGAAATGGCAGGGTTGAATAATTCAAGTCTTCCTACATTCCAACAAACCTTGAAAGTCCATTTTTTGAGTTTCAGTCATAGACATGTACATTAGTCAGTTCATTTTTAAGATAATTTTTCTTTCCAAAAATGTCCAAAATAGTTTGAAAATATAGTGAGACCTTCAGATTTTTTTTTTCAAAATGCACAGACTTGGACTGTGTAGTTCATTTGAAATTTCATGTAGCTCATTGCTGCATATTTCCTTTTTCCTTTTTCAATACTGATATTTGTGATGAAAACAATAAAGAAACATTCTGCTTCAAAAAATATCCAAGTTGCCTACACTGCATTTGAAAACTTCCTGTTAAAAGAGGTCTTTCAAAAATACATTTCTAAGTACAAATTCTATCTTTCTTTCTAAGACATTTTTAGTTGTTTCAAATGAGAAGAGTTTCTGCCAGATTCCTGCCATGCTTACATTACTGTAAAGCAACCAGTAAAAATCTTCATGAAATTGCTTTTTTACCAGTCAGTGGGAACCAATTGGGAAAAGGTCATTTTATGTCTATTTTTGTTTGCTTTGTTTTTGAAGATGTCTTTTACTTATGTACTTACTTACTTACTTATTTACTTACTTACTTTAATGCCTGGGCTTCAGCTTATTTTGCCAAAACAGCTTTTGGAGAAAAACCCTTACTTAAAAGCTGTATTAACAATGTGGATGCCCCCAGTACTCCCCCCTGCTCTTCTGAATGAAGGATGACTCATTTCCACTTGAAGGAGTTGCAGTTCTCAGATTGGAAGAGATGAGCTCCACTGGTGCTGATTGGAGTCCATGCACCATTTATTTCCTCATCACAGATAAAGAAACAAGGTGCTTATATGTGGGTGGTGGAGATGGGTCAGTAGCTAGAGAGGCAGGAAGCTGGGTCATTTACATGTGCTAAGGTGTAATCTTTAAATGTCAGTGCTTGGATAGATATAAAGTGTATATTCTTTTAAATCTGATAGTTTGGGATCTGATAGTTTGGGATTATGTAACCAAAACAAGAATGATTAATTAATTTTAAGATTAGTAGATACATCATGTCATTTTCCATCCTTCAATTCGCCCAATGACTTCTCATTTATCTGAGACTAAGAGTTATTGTTTTCAGAAGCACCTATAAGACACACATGCTGCCATGGCCATTTCATTTGTTTTTTTTCTCCTGTAAAACTCTACCATATATATATATATTCAGGAGGACAGATTCCTTCCTTCCTCAGGCCTTCATTGTAATAAAGCCTGATTAGTCTCAATTCTTCCTTCTTATCACATAATAGTTTACCCTACATTGTTTGTTGTCCTTCAGATCATTAATAATTAACCAGCCTGCTATATCTTTAGCTTGTGTTTGGTTGTTTTATAGCTCACTCATTAGAATAGGTAAAAAATTGGGTGACAATAAAATTAAATACAAAAGAAAAAGGAAAATGGATATAAGTTCTTTTTTAAAAGTAAGGATATAAACAATACACATTAAAAACTTAAAGTTATTTGTATTACAATGTTTTTCATTTAAAAGGACATTGTTTTGTTCATATACCCACTTTCACAAATATTAAGACAATCAAAAACATTTAGCTTATTTAGACTCCCTGTGAACAATAACTCTTTATCAACAAAAATGGTTAGGATCCATAACAGAATAATGCTAAGCAAAATTCTCCTGATAAGTTGATTATCAAAATATTATTCAAATCCAAGTACACTCTATACAGCCAAAACAATGTCTATTCTAAGTAAGAATCTTAGTCCATGCTGAGAAGATCCAAGTAGATTTCTATTCTCTTGATAGGCAAAAGCCAGCCCAAATATAGTTGTTGGCTAAATTCATCCCTCAAAAATATTTCTACAGTCTTATGCAATCAGAGATTTTATTTCAATTTATATGTATTTTGTTTTACTTGTTACAGTATGACATAGTATCCTTTAGATAATTGTCGCCCTTTGTCATTTTAAGCAGTCATCTTTTATGAAAACAGAGAAGTAGAAACCATGCTTGGGAAGCAGATTATTCATGAGGCTAACATTAGTGAAGCAATCCACCTCATTGGAGATGTGACCTATAATTTTATAAATCATCACCAGTATGGGCTATGGCTTTAATGTTGTTACCTAAGTAACAGATGACAGAATATTGTTCTACTATAATCCTATTTAAATTTTTTCTTTCTTTCTTTTTTTTTTTGCCTTATGGTACATACTCTATTTGTACTTTAGTTCTTTATAGGAAAAAAATTACAAATTCTTGTTTCAGTATTGAACCTTTTTATTATATTATATTTATTTATTTATTTTGCAGTACTGGAGATTGAATCTAGAGGCATTCTACATCCAATTTACATCTCCAGTCCTATTTTTTATCCTTTATTTTGAAACAGGGACTCACTAAGCTGCAGAGGAACAAACCTACAATCATTGTAGGCTGCAAACCTACAGTCATGTCTTAGCCTCCCAAGCACTGGGATGACAAATGTGTGCCATCAAGCCTGGCTTGAACCTTTTTAAAATAACCTCCATCTATTTATCTCTCCAAACTCCTAACCCATCACTTAACCTAAAACTGGTAGACTATATAATGGATTTCCTATTTCATAAACATTTACTTCCATGTTTACTGGCCTTTGTGTGTAGTATTGTTTATGGTATCTCCTCTGTACATTTTTGCCTCCTTATCTATTATAAGGTAAAGAATGTCTCCTGAAGAGCTCATGTATAAATGCTCAGAATTGATGTAATTAAGTCATGAGGGTTAGAATCTCATCAGTGTGTAAAAGGATTTACTAGGTGGTAACATAGGCAGGTGGGTGTAGCTGAAGGTGGGTCCGTGGATGTGTGGGCTTGGGGATTGTGTTTGTGTCTTTGAATCCCTTTGCTTGTTTGCTTGGCTCTCTGGCTTCCTGACTCCATGATATGAGAGCAGAGCCCTTGTGCTCTCCCTCTCTCTGCTTCACTCTCCCATGTCCTGAGCTCTGCAGACCCAGCCTGACATGAACTGAACCTCTAAATCTTCAAAAACTATGAGCAAATAAATCTTCCTTCCTCTAAGTTGTGTGGTCAGTCATTTTGGATTACAGCAGTAAGAATGTTGACCAAGACAGTATCTTTCAAGTCTAAACTCACATTTCCTCTATAGAATATTTACTAATTTTACATTCCTAATTCCTTGTCCTCAGAGTTATTTTACTGTATTTTTTCATAAAATTTTAATGAAATTTCTGTCCTTATCCTAGTTACAATCTTGCTTGGATCAGGTAAACAAAAGTAAGTTTTTAGCATGACTTTCTTCCAGCTGATGCTATGCTTTTTTGAGCAGAAGACTAACTCCTTATACATTTCAATATCCAATAGAGACTAAAAGTTGTTCTCAACGTGGAGGAGTTTTGGCTCCCAGGGCACTTCTGGCAGTATCTTGCTGATTTTCTTGATTTAGGAAAGTGGAATAAGATTGGCCTTTAGTGAGTAGAGACCAGAAATATTGCTATTCATTCTATAATGTGCAGAGTAGTTGCCATACTAAATATTATCTGCTTCAAAATGTTAACTTTGTCAAGCTTATAAACCATTCTCTATCATATGCCCCATATGTAATTTTTTTTTACCATATTTCTACTAATATGAAATAGATTTATCAAATTTAGGGCATCTGGACAGTTTTACTAATTCCTGAACTCCATTTAAGTATTTTCTGTTTTATATTAGTATCATCATATGAATTTTGATAGGACATCAGAATTTAGGAATCTAAGTGTACAACTTTCTTCTTGATTCTCTAGTTTCCAACCAACTTAAGAGAAGAAAAAAAAAAGATGAAAATTAAGGAAAGATCACATAGTTGTACAATATACTATATTAAAAGAGTTAAATTGTGATAGTCTTTCCACTACCTGCTGGCCCTCCTGACTTACCTGTGGTCCCGATCAATGGAAACATCCCTCGGCCTTGCTCCTTTCATATCAGTAATTTCATTTATTTTAGTTCTCTGAAATTTTATCATACTTTCAGGTTAACAATATTTAATGTAACAAAATGTTTTGAAGTATACATATAAAATGTAGTAAGACTACTCTAGAAAAACAAACCAAGTAGTAAAATTTAAAAAAGAGATTGTGAGAAGTAGGTAAGTAGGCCATGGATTTCTAACCTGACAGACAGCAGGAAAAAGAAGGACAGAGAAGGCTTTGATTACTACTCCTACTCCTTGCTTCTAGAATCTCTGCCTGTACCAAACATACCACCTTGAGTTTTTCATGTTCTAGGCTCCAAGTATTCTGAAGATAGAATTTTTTTTCCTCTGTGTTTTACTCTATCTCTCTTCTGGGATTTGGTGAATGCCATTTCTTTTTTCTAAAAACAAATTCTTCCTATTTTGTTTATTTGACTATGCTGTTTTTATCCCTAAGATACTATTTGTTCTTCAAGATCTTCTACTTTTTCATCTAAAAAGCATTTTCTGATGGCTAAACCTCCCAACTGAGGTTTAGGTGTTTAATTTTGTTTCTCCTGGCCATCGGTGATTTTTCCTTACAGAGTACTGAATTTATGGAATGGTTGTTACTGTTTACCTATTAAACTTCTCCATGAGAAAAAGAAGTATGACATCTCTTCATTGCCTAAGTAATCACTTTTTGAACAAAATTATAAAAGAAACAACAAAGAATAAGAATAAAAAATATACTTAGCATGTGTTATGGCTTTGGACGTACTAAAACTGGAGTTCAGGGTGGAAATGCCAAAAAAACTACCTATGCTTTTAAGCTGGTAAGAGTAATATATTTAACAACTGAAAAACTATGATGTGGCTTTTTATTTTCCATGTGACAATACTGCTTATGCAACTAAATTCATACCTGGAAGAAGTATAGCAAAAAAATTCAGTTCCTCATATTTTTTTATTCCCACAAAAGGAATTGAAAAAGCTGGCTACATTCTATCTATGCTACTAATTACTTAGAAAATGCACATAAAATCCAAGAGTTAAAAGAAAATTGCTTAAGATTAGAAGACCGTCCATAGCTACATTCTTGTAAAGGGTTTTGTATTAATTATAAAACATAAGAACTCAGAAGGAACTCTGGCATTGTCTAGTTCTTTCCTTTTATCCTAAAAAGAAATATAAGTGCTTGTATGGAAGAAACAAGAATTTTATTTGAATTGCTGGAAGAATTGGCTGAATTGTTTCCAAAATGGCTTGAAGTGGCTCAGCATAAGACATGAAAAAGATATTTAACTTCTCTCCCTGCTAGTGAGCAATGTCTTGGACTGAAATCAAGGGACCATGATAGTACACTGGAGTAGAAACTGTCCTGATGACCTAAGTCATCAGTTCAACTCCCAAAAGGAAGTTTCTCTTCTTTGTAGTGAAGTAGAAAAAAAGCCCATATAAGAGCTCAGTGCCTTCCATGGACCTGTTCTTAAGCATTCCTCACAGGACCAGTTTGTCTCAGGCTTAGTGGTAAAGAGCTAAAATAAAATACTGAAAAAAAATGAAGAGAGAAAGAAAGAAAAGGGAGAACAGTGAAGATGTTGTAAAGCTGTGTGATATTGTGAAAAAAAGAGGACATATATTGAAGTTTTTATTTTTTATTTTTTTATACTGAACTAGACTTCAAGAGAAAAAAAATAGTATCACCATTCCTAAATAGTGATAACTAACAAAATTTCACAATTCTAGTGCCTTGGCTCAGCAAACCAATATAATATTCTTAACAATGTAATGCTTTAGCCTGGCTTATTTTTGTAATAGGCAAATAAAGTAAAATTGAAGTTATTGGATAAAAGTAAGATTTAGGCTAGAAAGATTAGATGTAGAAAATAAGATTCCGGTTATTTGTTGTTTGCTGATAGAGTGTTGGCAAGATGGTCTGATTCACAGAATTCAGATGGGTGCAGCAAAAGAATTTTGCTGGGAGCACAGAATGCACCATCATCTAAGATTCTGTCACATAAGAGATTTCAGAAATACCAAGCTTAATATAAAAAATTGACTTCCCTTATGAGAAAAGTATCTGAATCCCTTTCATGAACCAAATACTGTTTATTAGCATAAAATGCAATACAACTTTAAGCCATATCAGATAAAATCTATAATTTGACCTTAAAAATCAATGTCTCTCTCTCTCTCTCTCTCTCTCTCTCTCTCTCTCTCTCTCTCTCTCTCTCTCTTTCTCTCTCTCGTTTTTTTTTTTTTACTTTTTCTGAACTATAAAAGGAAACGAGTTTCTCTATTTTTATTTTCAAAGCAATGGTCTTCTGAAAGTGAAGCTTAGCAAATCAAGAACAAAGTTTTTCAATAGCAGTGTGAATATAGAAGTTTTTTGTATAACTGTAGAAGGAATAGGACTTACAATTTCATCTCCAATTTGTCATCAGTCCAATTCTAATGACATGGAAATTCTATGCTTACTGAATATCAACATTTCTTGAACTGCCCATAGAATCAAGTTTGCAGGATGGGCAAACTAATGGCCCCCAAATCTGGAAAGAGGTGTGTCTGGAGAGTTATAAGCAAGATATACCTGTCTGAAGCTAAAACCAGGTAGGATACATAGTAGGTAATGTTAACAAATTTCTGGAGCCTGAGTGTGGACTAATATGTGGGTTAGAAACTCTGGTGATCAGAATCTTAGGGGGGATCCCTTGCACTTTCATGGGCTTCCCTTCTATAAATTCTGTAATGTTGCCTTATGTATCAGACAAAGATATCTTGTTGTGTTTGGCAGGAGAAAGAGAAGAAGAATCACTGTGAAGTACACCTAGAAGATTCTATTAAAAAGGTCTTCTCTCTTCCACTTATAAGAACCCTTCTGATAATGTTAGATATACACAAATAATTTGTAGTAATCTCCCCATATCAAAATCTGCCTGAGGAGAAGGAGCCCAAGATGGTGTCTGAGTAAAACACCTCTCCTCAGGTGCTGTGAGCTCGAGCTCGAGTCAAATCTTCCATAAAAGCAGCTTCTTGATGGAAGAAAAAAAGCAAAAAAAAAAAAAAAAAAAAAAAAAAAAAAAAAAAAAAAAAAAAAAAAAAAAAAAAAAAAAAAAAAAAAAAGCAAACAAAGCAACAAGAATTGAAATACAGCTAAAGAGACCCTGTTGGGCAAAAGCAAGAAGGAGGTTTATTGCTAGCTCAAGCTATGGTCAAGTCTCATCCAACACAGTAAAGTCTTGACAAGGACCCCCACTCTGGCTTTGTTCAGCCTTTTATAGTGGGGGTGTACACAGGTGGGAATGGGATTGGTGAAATTTTGTTGCTAGGGCAGAGAGAGACTATGGGGACCATAAGGATTGGCTGGTTTGTCTGGAAGGGATATAGGGTGTATTGGGATAGGTTTGGCCCATTAGGGCGGGACCTAGGGACTGGAGTCATTTGGTAATTGGACAAAGACATCTAGTGGGCCTGGGGACTTATCTTTTTCTCTGATTAGCTTCAAGGCCGTTTTGTCTGGGGAAAACCGAAACAGACTCAGGACTGCTCATCTTTTACCCAACTTTTCAGACTATCATGGAAGTGCCCTACAACCCCAGAAATCCAACCAGGGAGAGCAAAGGAGCCTGTCTGTGTAGCAGGGGCTCCATGCCACAGAGCGGTGGTGGCCATTAAGCTACAGCCCAACACAGGGGTCCACTAACACAGCTGCATACCTAGCAACTGGTGTGGAGTAGGAGACTCCAGAACTCCACATCCTAACCAGGCAGTGGATCCCAGCACCTTCCACAGTGACCAGAATGCCTGGTATGACCAACGGAAGCCCCCACAG
>PVLC010026124.1:0-23003 GCA_004027655.1 Graphiurus murinus | reverse complement strand
AAGAGAGAGTTTTGCTGGGTATGAGAATCTTGGCTGCAAGTTATTTTCTTTCAGAGTTTGGAATATGTTACTCCATCCTCTCCTGGCTTTCATGACTTGATTCGGGAGGTCTGGCGTAATTCTAATTGGTTTGCCTCTAAATGTCACTTGGCCTTTTACTTTCGTTGCCTTTAAGATTCTCTCCTTTGCCTCTACATTGATCAATTTGATTACTATGTGGCGTGGTGAACCTCTTCTTTGGTCTTGTCTTGAGGGAGTTCTGTATGTTTCCTGGACCTGTGTGTTCACTTCTCTTTCTATGTTTGGAAAGTTCTCTGTTATTATTTCTTTGAAGAGATTGTTTATTCCATAAGTTTCAACTTCTAATCCCTCTTCTATGCCTATTATTCTAAGGTTGGCTCTTTTAAAATTGGCCCAGATCTCTTCGATGTCCAATTCGTACTGTCGTATTTTTTTTCTAAGTTATGTACTATAGATTCATTGTTAGTTTGGTCATCCTCTAAGAGTGATATTCTATTTTCCATGTGATCTAATCTGCTGTTTATGGTTTGCATTGATGCCTTCATTTCGATTATTTCATCTTTTACTTCCTTCAATGCTTCTGTTTGGTTTCTTTTTAGGTCTTCGAATTCTCTGTTTATTTGTTCCTTTATGTCTTCCTTTATTTCTTTAAAGCTCTGCCTACATTCTTTCTGAAAATCCTGTATTGTTTCTAGTATTAAAGATCTGAATTGTTCTTCTGGTAGTCTCTGCCATTCTGGGTTGGTGAGATCTGTTATTGAAGGGTTGTGGTGGCTCATTGTTTCTTTGTTACTTTTCCTTCCCATGGTTTTCCTGTTCTTCGATTTATATCTTTGCTGTTCTTGCAAGTTTTCTTGTCCAATCTCTGTAGTTGTGGTTTAGGGGTGACAGGGTGTATTCAGAGATAGAGTTTGGGTGAGAGGTTGCCGTGATAGATGCAGGGATAGGGTAAAGAAGGGGGTAAGGATTAGAGATGGTAGATATTGATATGTGACAGGAAAAAGAGGAAAAGAGAGGAGGTAAAGTATAGCAGAGAGGAATATGGGGGGGGGCTTGTAAAAGGGGTAAGGAGGGGGTTCAATGACCTAAGCGAGAGATAACAAAGCAAGTATTCATCCAAATAAACATACACAAATCAAAGCAATAACAGAGTTTAGACAGATCAAATTTGAAAACACCAAAAGAGAATGAAAAAAAACAAAACAAAACAAAAAACCAAAACCAAAACCAAAACAAAACAAACAAAAAACCCCCCAAAATCTACAAATAGCAAACAGACACTAAAACCAATGCTCTGCTAGTTCGTAAGTACCAAGCTTAAATTTTCACGTGTGTCTTTGGCGTTATTTATTTATTTATTTATTTATTTATTTATTTATTTATTTTAATTTGCTCTGTCAGTGCAGGCAGAGAATTGCCCACTGCTAGTTTATGTCTCTGGACTCTCCACTGGGTCTGGCTGCATCTCTGTCTCTGCTTTTTGTTTTAGCAGTCTAAAAGCCAGGCCTTTCCAGATACCCTGTGTGCACTGGGTTCCTCCACCCTTCTGGCCCTATCTAGGCTCTAGCAGGGCAGATGGCTGAGTCTATCCTTTGTTTTGTGAATCCTGCACCCTGCACCCGAGGTGCGTGTGGCCCGACTTACGTCTCCCTGCACCTCGGCCTGTTCCCTTTCTGATGGCTGGGGGCGCAATCAGACAATGATGGTCTGCGTAGCTAGCAGGAAGTTGGTGGGAGGGGCTGGCGGCAAAGATGGCAGCCGCCGTTCCCAGCGTGCGCAGGCTCCCCTCTCCGAGTTTGTGTTCGAGTTTCCAGTATTCCTTCTCTTCCTTCCATCAAGAAGCTGGATTCGTGCCTGTGCTCTTTCCTCCTTTGCGCGTTGCTCACTGCTCCATCTTTGGGGTGGTACGTAAACACTGGCCCGCGGGAGCTTCTGCCGACTGTTTCACTGGGGGTTCTGATCTCTGTGAGTGTTGCGGTGATCCCCACCTGGGTAGTTCGTGGAGATCTGGGGCCAACGCCACGCCTGGGCTGTTAGCTGTGTCCCTGTGTAGTTAGCTGCTCACAGCGTCTGGCTCATCCCTGCTGCTCCTTCCACAGCCTAATTCTTCCGCACGGCGCGATCCACCGCTGTGCAGGGCGCAGGGCCACGGCCCTGGGCGCGGGGCCACAGCACCGGGCGCGGGGCTGTAACAAGTCCCCTTGCCCTTCTGAGTCCGCTTTTTTGATCTTTAGGTGTAGTTCAAATTTTACTTTTTTTTGTTGTTGTTGTATTTTTCTTCTGTTAAGATGCTCCTTATATGGTAAATTTTGTTCGAATTCACAGCATCTGGGGAGAGCTGTTTCATTCAGTCGCCATCTTGGATCCGTCCTCAGAGTTCATTGGGAGAGTGCATTTTAACTTACAGACCTGTACTGCTCTGGCTCTGGTGGGAGGGGTGAGCTGGGGTGTCCTCCCCACCAGCTTAAGCTGGTTGTCCCAGGTGTTCCTGATCACTGTTGATCCTGTGGGGATATGCTGCCTGATTAGGGTGTGGAGTTCTGTAGTCGCTTATTCCACACCTGGTCGCTGGGTGCACAGAAGGTCGTTAGAGGTCTTGGTGCTAGTAGACCCCACTCTGGGTGGCTGGTTCAATGGCGGCCGCCGTTCTGCAGTGTGTGCCACTGCCGCACACATGGGCTCCTTTGTTCTCCCTGGTTGGCTTTCTGGGTTCTGTTCAGCTGCTTTCGTTGTTCACTTTTTTGCTGCTTTGCTTTTCTTTCCTTCTGTCAAGAAGCTGCTTTTGCAGCAGTTTTGATTCAAGCTCTTCAATGGAATTGATCGATGCTCTGGCTCTGGAGGGAGAGGTGAGGTGGGGTGAAGCTGGTTGTCCCAGGCATTCTGGTCACTGTCGATTGTGTGGGGATATGCTGCCTAATTAGGATGTGGAGTTCTGGAGTCACTTACTCCACATCTGGTTGCTGGGTATGCAGGAGGTCGTTAAATATCTCAGTGTTAGTAGTCCCCACACCGGGCGGTTGGCTCAATGGCAGCTGCCACTCTGTGGCGTGCACCACTGCTGCACAGATGGGCTCCTTTGCTCTCTCTGGCTAGCTTTCTGGGTTCTGTTCATCTGCACTTCAATTTTCATTGCTCTGTTCACTTTTTTGTTGCTTTTTTTCTTCCATCAAGAAGCTGCTTTTATGGCAGATTTGATTTGAGCTCACAGTGCCTGAGGAGAGGTGTTTCACTCAGACTCCAACTTGGGCTCTTTCTTATTATTGTATTTTATAACACCACTATTATTTCTAGACAATGCTGCTACTTCCATTCCCTGAATAGATTCTGGACTCCATTGTCAATAGAAAACGATTTATCTTTAATAAATATATTCCATTGCATTGGCCAACAGTCAATACCATATACCAGGAAGCTGTGGAGATACATGTGCAGTTAGTCTGTACTGGTCAAGGTCAACCTATGATATACCATTGATAGCTGCTACATGTTTATGTCCAGCTCAGATATATGTCCTGTACTGCCATTGGACTATCAAACATCTCCTCTTGAATATCTCACCAACACCTCAACCATGGGAAATAAATTTATCTTATTTTCTAAATGTTCTCCTTCTCCTATGTTCTCAACCTAATAAAGATGTCAAGAGCTGAGCCCCAAATTTGGATTCCATCCTGAATTCTTTCTTCTGTCTCACCTTCTACAGCCGAGTAAGTCTCCAGGCCCTCTGAAAAGGTGCTTTCTCAGATGACAATTCAATTTGCCAGACGACTGGTTTATCAATGCTACTTCTGTTCATTGTTTTGCATTAGTTGCCTTTTTATTTCTTATTATGGAAATTTCCACACATATAAAAAGTTATGATCTAACTAACCTTTATAAATCAATCACCCAAAGCTGGGCATGGTGGTGCACACCTGTAATCCCAGTACTTGGGAAGCTGAGATAAGATGAATGATCGCAGGTTCATGGCCAGCCTCTGCTACTTAGTGAGACCCTGTTTCAAAATAAGAAATAAAATAGGACTGGCAATCCCCAGAATCACAATAATAAATAAATAAATAAATCCATCACTCAACATCAGCAGTTATCTTCATTTTAATAATCTTATTTCATATATTACTACATACTTTTGACTAATAATTTTAAAGCAAGTCTTATATATTATTTCAAACAAAAATACTTCATGGGGTATTTCTAAAATATATGCCTTTTTTCCTTTAACATAATCACAATACTATTAAGTAGACTGGCTTTTATTGAACTGGAGATGGATGTAGGTCAGAGAGAGAAATGTATCATATGACTGTCAGGTAGTAAGTACTCAATATTATTAAAATTTTTTTTTTGCGGTACTGGAAATTGAACTCAGGGGCACTCTACCTTTGAACTATACCCCCAGCCCTATTTTTTATGCTTTATTTTGAAACGGGGGTCTCACTAAGTTGCAGAGTGCCTCACTAGGTAGCTGAGGCTGGCCGCAAACCTGGATCAGTCTCAGCCTTCCAAATGCTGGGATTACAAGCGTGAGCCACCATGCCCAGCTATTAATATTAATTCTTCATATTTGATAACATGTTTTACTCAAACTTTTTCCCTAGAACATATCATCTTTTTTTTTTTTTTTTTTTTTTTTTTTGCGGTACTGGGGATTGAACTCAGAGGCATTCTACCTCTGAGCTACACCCCTAGCCCTATTTTTTATTCTTTATTTTGAAACCGGGTCTCACTAAGTTGCAGAGTGCCTCACTAAGTAGCTGAGGCTGGCCGCGAACCCGGATCCTCCGGTCTCAGCCTCCCGAATGCTGGGATTACAAGCGTGCGCCACCACACCCGGCGTTCTAGAACATATAATCTTCAAGATTATTTTTGATAAGACTAAATTCAATAAACATATTCTTTATAAAGTTTTATTATTCAAATGATGAACTCCCCTTCCTACTTTTCTATTTCTTTGTTTCCTGGTTCTTTGTGAGAAATTTTCTCACCTTTGTATTTCAATCTTTCTATTTAAACTTAAATTTTATTTTAGTTATACCATTTTTAGCTCTCAAGAGCATATTATTGAGTTAGTTAGTTTATCCCATTTCTTTCTATCTGTTCTTGTTATAAGTATGCAATAAGATATTAAATTCTAACATAAAATTTAAAATCAAATTTCAAAATACACGAACACCTAATAATCGCCAGGATACTGTTATATGTTCTGAATCACTATATTGCATATAATCTACCAAGTGTGATGGGAGATATCTTCTCCATTCACACTTTCCTTCTTTGCCTTCTCATATATTAAAAATCATATCTAGTAGATGAAAATTATCTCATTGGTAATCTTTCCAATCACCCATCTTGCCCAGAAATCTACGACCCTTAGCTTTTGGCAGAAAGAGTATTGAACTTGGGGCATTCTACCTTTGAACTATACCCCCAACCCTTTTAGTTTTCTTTTTATCTTTTTTGTTTTGTTTTGTTTTGATTTGATTTTTGGTACTGGGGATTGAACCCAGGGACATTCTACTTCCAAGCCACATTCCCAGTCAATTTTATTATTATTATTATTATTATTATTATTATTATTATTATTATTATTATTGGTTTTGAAACAGAATCTCACTAGGTTTCTAAGTCTCATTATGTTGCTGAGGCTGTCCTCAAACCGTCAATTCTCCTGTCTCAGCCTCCCATGTACTGAGATTACAGATGTGTATACAACCACATCTAGCTTTAACCCTTAGCTTTGAATTATTACTCAACAAGAACAGTCTACATCCATCAAGAAATTTTTCAGAAGAAAGTTCCAGTTTATGTTTTCATATGTTTTCTAACCATTGAATAGCAAAAGAGAAATAAAAACAAATTACCAAAAGTCACAAAAACAATGATAACAATTGTATCTAAAATCTAAACTTTAATTTTCTTCTTGGTGGTCTTGGTGGTCTCCAGTCCTTTCTGGTTAGCCTTGGCATCTACCTAGAATGTCTGTCAGTTCTGTTTTCTGAACCTTATGCATAGATTGACTATAAAAGTTGAAAACTAAAACAAAACAAAAACATGGAAACCAATGACATAAAAATAGGGGGAAGGAAAAGCAATGAGAGAGGTAGAGATTATTCTAGAAGGTCGAGAACAGAGAGAAGGCCAAGGACAGAGGACTGCAGACCCCAACACTGAAGTACATTGAAGGAGGGGAGCCAGTGAAGAAATGTTTCTATTCCACCACTCAGTCTGGGAAAATTCCGCATTCTGTTTCTAGATCCACTAGACCTCATTCCCATCCAACATCAACTTTATCTGAGCTGCTGTGGCCACCAAAGGAAGAAATGAACCTTTCCCTCATTTCCTATGTCATCTGAAAACTAAACTGTATCCCTAGCCTAATTATGCCAACTCCTCACAATACAAAATTAACATCCCAAATTCATACAATCTCTTTGTACCTGATAAAACCTCTCCATCCAGCCCAGAATCATAGACATTGATAGAACCCAACTTGACTTCCCAATAATGATTTTTTTTAAAAAGTCTGTGACTCAATTACTTTGTTATTAAATGCAAAGCAAAAATAGTTATTTGGCATAGATCATCAAAGAGCTATGTCTCTTTTTTCCATCTTTTTAGTTAATTCTTAATACATATGCCCACATTTATATGCATAATTTTGCATAAGTGCAAATACATATGTGACTTTCTGTGAATGTAAACATGTGTAATAAGGCCTTAAATTAAGCCTTGACATTTTGTGGTGCCTTGATAACTGGGGAAAATCAGGAGAACCAGAAATGGCCCGAATACGTTTCTCCTCCCCACCTTGGTCCCACTGATAACATGCCTCCTTATCATGGGAACTAGACAAGGATCTTGCTTATCCTCAAGTATCTTAAGGCTCCAGTTCCCAGCCTAATTATGCAAGCCTGCAGAATTATTCTGATAAACACCACCCATGAAAACCAGGGGATGTCCCACCTTCTTGATACTACAAAGCCTGTTTGCCACAGCTCCCAGTGTTCACTTTGTTTCTGAGCACAGTCCCCATGTTGTTCTGCTCTGAATGGTGTCCTCTCTGCCAGGGCTAGGAGTGTAAGTGAGCATTCACCTCTGTCATCCCATCTGTCCAATGCCAGGTGTCTCATGCTCAGCCATCCCAGAACCAGAGGGCAGGAATCTCTCCCTCCCAAATATAGGAAAAGAAGATGATTAAAACAGTGCACACTTTTGGAAACCCTTTTTGAGGACATCCTGCCTACTGCCATATATTAAAAATGCATCTAAACCAAGGAAGGCTTTCTATGACCCTCTTTATATCTGACCATTTTTACCCAAACTCCATTAATGTTGTTATCTTTACGTCCCTCCTAAAATGAGGCTCAGGTGTCAACAAATAATGCTTTCTTCCCACTGAAAGCTGCTTGCTTCACCTGTTATCTAACTTCCCCCAAATTTTCAGAGGCCCTTGACCCAAAAGCAACAGGGAAAATTAAATCCAAATGATCAGATGACAGTTCACATTTGAACAACATAGGAAAACTTGAAAATATTTCCATATTTATTATCCTTTGTAATCCTTAAAGCAACCTTGAATTTACATGACTTGTTTGCTTATTTGTTTGTTTGTTTTTGTCATACTGAGGTTTTAACCCAGGAGCATTCTACCACTGATCTACACCCTAACCCTATTTTACTTTTTCACTGAGGGTCTTGCTAAATTGTTGAGGTTGGCCTTGATCCTCCTGTCTCAGTCTCTCAAGTACTGGGATTACAAGTGTAAGTCACTACACCAACTGTCTCTTTGTTTTATAGATAAGGACATTGACTTGTCACTGTGGAAAAGACAAAACTGAGATTCAAGGGCTGGTTATCTAAATACAAATGCCAGGCTCTGTCGGCCACAATACACTGCCATGGCCAGGATTTGGGATTATGCTGTCTTATTTTTCCATTCCCTGGTATACAATTGAAAGGTTGCCAAATGAAAAGAGAGCATTGGTTTTTCAAATTAAGCACCTCAACAAGCTCAAATAGTAAAACAGGCTGGTTTTCACTTCCTACAATGTTTTAAAAAGCTGCAGCCCAAAAGTTCTCAACTTCCCAGCAGACTCATCTGGAATGCTTTGTAAGCCCTGATTCTCAGACCAAGCTACAGACCAAGGAACTTGGGAGTATTAGATGGATCCACACAGCTGTACTTTATAATGCTTCTCAGATGGTTCCAATGGCCAAGTTTGAGAGTCAGTGTGGTAGACAGCAGAAGCTCCACTGGTCCCATCTTCCTCCCTGAATTCTGAAATCAAGAAGACCCTGGTGTGTCCAACTTAAAAGAGAAGGCACAGGAATGAGCCAAAGGCTGATCAATCAAGGGCAGATGGTTACATCTGGTTTCACCAGACAAAGGCAGGCATTACCTTTTACAAGACTCTCCTCTTCCATTCCTATGAATGTCCCGCTTCAAGGAGAATGGCTGCAGACAATCTCTCCACAGTGTCAATGCTCCTCTCCTTCCTAGGAGTCCTGTATCTCCATGTGAATAGTGAAGTTACTGTGCATTAGAGGTCCACAAGACCTCTTTCCCCTCTCCATTCATAGAACATATCCCTCAGAGTCTTCACTCTGTCCTGGCTCTGCACAGATGTTCTCTATACACAAACTCACCCCAGCCACACATACATGCCCTCTATCCTCACCAGACCTTTCCCTCCTGTTTTCCCTCAGATCTTCAAATTAATTCTCTCATTTCTACTCTCCCAACCCCTCTAATCAATTCTTTCACTTATGCACAGTATCTTCTAGGTTGCACAACATCTTCCAGAAATTCCTTTGATAACATTAAAGACAAATTGATTCCAAATGCAACAACAAAAAAAAGTAATGTTTTCAGATACTTGCTTGACCCCAATTTGACAGTCTTGGACAGCATCATAGTGTATTGATTAACAACTCACAACTGGTAAAGGGTAGTCATTTTATAATCTCTTATAAGATGTTAATAAATTAATAAATTAATGTCATTGTAATTTGTATAATTTGGAGTTAATGCTTAAGGAGATATGATTTTATTGTTCTGTATGATATTAACCAATCATATATTAATATAAAATTATATTTCAGCTTCTTTCTCCTCACTATTTACGTGTATGCATTTGGTTCACATAATTCATACAGATATATATATATTCATAATATATACATAATTAACATAGAAATATATAAGCACATACATATATATGCATGTGTTTCCCTATATTTCAAATTCTCTTAGAACCATATTTGTCTTCTTGCTGGTTGCCTCACTAATAAGTAAAATATAATTTTGCTAGCAAATAAGTATTTGAATTATGCTTTTTCATATTAATAGTAATAGTACAAATACTAACTTTTTTGGTTTCTTAATACAAGCCAGACATTATGTCATTTTTATAATTTATCTCATTTAGTTCTTACTGAAATAGATTCTGTTATTATACAAATTCCACTAATGAGAAAACTGAAATTTACAGAGGTTAGTAATTTTCTACAATGCACAAAAACAACAGCCCCAAGAAGCAAATCTAAATTGTCTTACTCTAGTAACCAAATCCTTAGCCATTGATAATTTATTTCTTCTGAGCTTGTAATCCCTCTGTACACTGATACAATGGTTTTGTCCTAAATGTGCAGTTCAATTTCAATGTCCTCTTGAAAATAACTTTCCCAGGTCCTCTCCCACTGTCTTCCCAACTCCCTCCCTTTAGAGGTAGCTTCTTCCATCCGATCAGGGAAGGCATAGGTGTCACATCTTCTGTCCTGCTCAAATACAAAGCATGTTCCTGCCCTCACAATCCTCACTCTGTGAGTCCAAAACCTACAGAGATCAACACTGCTGTGGCCATATTTACTTATTTACTTTTATACTTTTATTGGTACAAGGCGATTATACGTCACAGTGAGATTCAAAGGGACACAAACATACATGGACACATCACTTGGCTTATTTCCCTCTATATATTGTGTGCACATATTTAAAGCAAGAGCCCACACTTAAACTACATGGTAAAGTATATTTTAAAACTAATTCATACTGTATTTTTATCAGTCCTCACAATCCCAGGAAAAATATTATTTTCCTATTCCATAAAAAATGGGACATATGCAACTTCTGTAACTACAGTGTAAGGCCTCTGAAACTTGGGATCTGAATTTCAACATTTATCTTCTTTCTAACATTCTACCCTGCCATGTGTCTCCAAACTTTTCCAGAAGACTTTAAGGTCTAAAAGGAAATTCTAGATGTGGTTTTGAATGCGCATTGCTAATATCTTGTTTAGCAGTTTTGCATCTAACTTCATCAATGATATAGGCCTATAGTTTTCTTTTCTTGAGCAGTCTTTATTTGGCTTTGGTACTAATATGATGTTGGCTTCAGAGAATGTGTTTGGGAGGGTCCCATTTCTTTCTATTTGAGGAGTATTGGGATTAGCTCTTCTATAAATGTTTTATAAAATTCACTTGGAAAACCATCTCGCCATGGGCTTTTGTTTGATGGTAAACTCTTTATTGTTGTTTCTATTTCCTTGATTGTTATTGGTTGGTTTAAGTTTTCTATATCTTCTTGACTCAATTTAGGAAGGTTATATGTGTCTAGAAATTTTTTAATTTCTTCTATATTTTCCATTTTGTTGGAGTATAGTTTTTCAAAATAGTTTCTGACCATACTCTGTATTCCATACTGTTGGTGGTAATATCACCTTTTTCATCTCTTATTTTGGTAATCTGGGTTGATTCTCTCTTTCTTTTGGTTAGGTTGGCCAATGGTTTATCAATCTTGTTTAGTTTTTTTCAAGAAACCAGCGTTTTGTTGATTTTTCTGTATTGTTTTTCATTCTCTATTTCATTAATTTCTATTCTGATTTTCATAATTTCCTTGTCTTCTGCTGGCTTTGGGTTTAAACTGTTCTTGTTTTTCAAGGGCTTTGAGCTGTGTCATTAGGTTATTTGTTTGGTGATTTTCTGTTCCTCTTATGTGGGCACTCAGTGCTATAAATTTTCCTCTTAGTATTGCCTTTAAGGTGTCCCAGAGGTTTTGATATGTTGTGTTTCTGTTTTCATTGGTTTCTAGGAATTTTTTAATTTCTCCTCTTACTTCTTCTATGACCCAATCTTCATTCAGCAATGTGGTATTCAGTATCAATGTGTTTCCACGGTTACTTTGGGTCTTCTTGGAGTTTATTTCTAGTTTCATTCCATTGTGGTCTGAGAAGATGCAGGGAATTACGTTGCATTTTTTGAATTTGCCAGTGCAGGGATGCAAGGCTGGTTCAACATACAAAAAACAATCCATGTAATTCACCACAGAAACAGAATTAAAGACAAAAATCACATGATCATCTCATTGATGCTGAAAAAGCATTTGACATGATCCAACTCTCATTCATGCTAAAAGCACTTCAGAGAATTGGAATAGAAGGAACGTACCTCAACATCATAAAGGCAATATACAATAGACCCACAGCCAATATCATATTAAATGGAGAGAAACTACAAGAGTTCCCACTAAAAACAGGAACAAGACAAGGATGTCCATTATCACCTCTTCTGTTCAATATAGTACTTGAGACTCTAGCTAGAGCAATAAGGCAAGAGAAGGAAATCAAAGGGGTAAAAATAGGGAAAGAAGAACTAAAACTATCCCTTTTTGCAGATGACATGATATTACACTTAGAAGACCCAACAAATTCAACCAAAAAAACTCATAGAACTGATCAACAAATTCAGCAAAGTGTCTGGATACAAAATCAATCTTAAAAATCAGAAGCTTTCCTGTATGCCAACCATAAATCCACCGAAAAAGAAATCCAGAAAACAATTCCACTCACAATAGCACCCCCAAAAATAAAATACTGAGGGATAAACCTAACCAAGTAGGTAAAAGACCGCTATAAGGAAAACTATAAAAAGTTGAAGAAAGAAATCGATGAAGACCTTAGAAGATGGAAGGATCTACCATGCTCTTGGATAGGCAGAATAAATATCATCAAAATGGCCATCTTCCCAAAACTGATCTACAGATTCAATGCAATACCCATGAAATTACCAAGGGCACTCCTCACAGACATAGAAAAAACAGTCCTTAAATTCATTTGGAAAAACAAAAAGCCCAGGATAGCCAAAGTAGTTCTTGGCAACAAGAACCATGCAGGAAGTATCACAATACCTGACTTCAAACTCTACTACAAAGCCACAGTAATAAAAACAGCATGGTATTGGCAGAAAACACATACACATAGACCAATGGAGCAGAATAGAAGACTCAGAAACAGACCCACAGGCTTACAATCAACTGATTTTTGACAAAGGAGCCAAAAATATACACTGGAAAAAAGATAGCCTCTTTAACAAATGGTGTTGGCAAAACTGGTTAACCATATGCAGGAAAATGGAAATAAACCCCACTTTCTCACCCTGCACAAGAGTCAACTCAAGGTGGATCAAAGACTTGGAAGTTAGGCCAGAGACCTTGCAGCTACTTGAAGAGGGCATAGGACCAACACTTCAACACATAGGCACAGGTAAAAACTTTCTCAACAAGACCTCAAAAGCACAAGCAACCCTTAGGAAGATCAATACATGGGATTGCATTAAACTGAAGAGCTTCTGTGCAGCAAAGGAAACTATCAAGAACCTAAACAGAGAGCCCACAGAGTGGGAGAAGATTTTTGCCAGTTACTCTTCGGATAAAGGTCTAATATCTAGGATATACAAAGAACTCAAGAAAATCACAACTAAGAAAGCAAATAACCCAATCAAAAAATGGGCAAAGGATCTAAATAGACACTTTACAACAGAAGAAATACAAATGGCCAAAAATGTATGAGGAAATGTTCCACATCATTAGCAATCAGAGAGATGCAAATCAAAACTACCTTGAGATTTCACCTAACTCCAATCAGAATGGCAATCATAAAAAACACAAACAACAACAACTGCTGGCGAGGATGTGGAGAAGTGGGAACTCTAATACATTGTTGGTGGGATTGCAAACTAGTGCAACCACTTTGTAAAACAGTATGGAGGATCCTCAGACGAATGGGAATGAACCTACCATATGATCCAAGCAATTTTGGGTATCTACCCAAAAGAATGGAAACCAAAGTATCAGACCGACACATGTGTATCTATGTTTATAGCTGCACAATTCACAATTGCCAAACTATGGAAGCAGCCAAGATGTCCATCGACAGATGAATGGATTACAAAACTATGGAATATGTACACAACCGAATTTTACTCAGCCATAAAGAAGAACAAAATCATGTTATTTGCAGGGAAATGTATGCAACTGGAAAACATTATGTTTGTGATTAGCCAATCACAAAGAGTAAAGAAGCATATGTTCTCCCAATTATGTGTATGCTAGGGAGAAGATGGGGCATAAGAGGGTCTCCAGATGGAAAAGGAGAGACCCTCGATAAGCAAAGAAGTTGATATAACTGAAGGGGAAGGACGGGGTGGGGACACCCTAATGTACATCAAGGTTACTCACTAAACTGAACTTGAGAGGGATGGAGGGTGAGGGAGCAGGGTGGGAATTTGGGGAAAGGGTCAAATGAGAAATGTGGGCACATATGTTGTTATCAATTTGTGCCTAGCAAAGATGTATGCTTACAATGCACGAATAATAAAAAAATAAATAAATAAAAGGAAATTTTAGAAATGAGATATAAATACTTTGGAAAAAACACCATATCTAGAGAGATAACATTTGTACTAAATGTAAGACTCTTTTCTGGAATGAATCAGGGTCCAGAGTTAAACATCTCTGAGAAAAAGATTATGAAGAAGGGAAGCAATCTTATCCAAGTGATATATCTCTAGTCTGACCCCAAGCAACAAAATTAAGGCCTAAAATGCATTTTTTAAAAAACCAAACCAAATTTTGTATCAATTAAATGGGTAGCCTGGCCCCAAATCACTCTCTCTCTTCACCATCTCCCACACCTTAGTAATGAGAGGGCAACATAAAACCACAGGGCTCCACCTATCAGGGATGGCCCAGGGAGAGCCTCCTGGCATGAGTCCCAGGTGAAGTCTTACATCTACATCTTCTACCAGAAAGGACCCACTATTGGCAGGCCTTTCTATAATTACCAGTGTCCTGGCCCATAGCCTGGCAAGTTATTTAGAGAGATTTGGTCTTAGCAGGATACTCCTCTGCTTGGAGCCAGCTGCCTGAAGCTGTCATGCCCTCCCTCTGCCTATCCCGGGATTCCTTCCTGGTGCCTCTGCATGCCCACACTCAGAAAGAGTATGTCTTTTGCATATTCACCTGCAGAGCACATGCTCTCAGATGCCTACACGGAAGCACCACCTCAAAGGCTGAGCCTGGGAATGGCCTCTGGGTTGAACATTTGAGTTCACAGCTACAGGCTTCCCACTATTGCTAATGTTCCTGGCTTTCCCCTAGTGGGTTGCTGCCAGAGTCCACCTTTGACTCATTTGAATGTTGGCAGGCCTGCTGCCTAAGCCACTTGTTTTATGTGTGTGTGTGGGGGGGGGAGCATGAACCTCTGAGGCCCACCTGCTCGTGAGTGGGTAGTCACTAGAACCAAAGGCTAGGGCAAAAGGATTCTTCAATAAAGATTTGAGGTACTGACCTAATAATTCCTCTCTACCCAGAAAAATCTCTTTCCATTTTCATTTTTTAATGTACTTATGGTTTACTTTTACCTAAAAAAAATGGCACCCCTTTAGAGCATAAAACTCCTCTACTCAATGCATTGTTCCACTCTCCTGAGAAATCCACAAATATAAAGTAATAGCCAAGGACAGGCACAAGACAAAAGTAATCACCTCTATTCACTGTAATATAAAATAAAACTTTTCATTTATTCACTCATCTATTCATTCATTCATAAGATCTAAAAATATGTAGAGGCAGCCATTTCTGGCTGTAGAGCAGTTTTGAATTTCAGAAAAACTCTTAGCATGCATTATTAGAATGCTGGATTTAAACAACAAAAAAAGCATAATTTTGGTACATGACTGAGCTGCCAGGAAAGGAGTTCATGGAAGGGCAGAGGAGACAAGAAGGCAGGAATCATGTGAGCCCGGTGATGGAGAACCAGCCAAGGCTCTGCATTCAAGGGTGAGGACACCAGAGCCAAAGCCCAGGCCAAGCAGGCTTTGTTCCCAGTGAGTGAAATAAAAAAAGATGGCTGTGTATTGAGGCATGGTGAAAATATAGCCTCCTCAGACCTGGCTCTGATTGAACGAAATGGTGCAGAGCCATCTCCTATGTGGATTCCTAACCTCAAGCCTGCACGTGGGGGATTTGTACTGGAATCCACTTTACAGATATGGCCTGAAAACTCCAAGCCAAACGTTTCCAAAACAAAAGGATTTAGTAACTGGAGTAATCAGACTGGGGAGCTTTCATCAGGAAGCGAAGGTTAGGGAGAAAATTGAAAAACAAGAATATTTGTAGGTAGGCATAGTGGCACACTCCTGTAGTCCCAGTACCTGAGAGGCTGAGACAGGAAGATCTCTGGCAGGTTCCAGGCCAGACTCAGCAATTTGGCAAGACCTTCAGCACCTTAGCAAGACCCTGTTTCAGAATAAATAAGATAAAATAGGGCTGGGGGTTTAATCTTTCGTGCCCCCCCAAAAGAATATTTGTGCTCCTATTCCGAAGAAACTTCCCATATGTCTTAGCAGATTCTAATCACAGCAAAAGCAGCCACCAGAGAACACATCACCTAAACTCGGTAGCTGAGCCACTTCCACTGGGACTATGCTTCTGAAGTAATAGAGTTTGTAATGGCAAAGGCAGAGACAGCATGGCCCAGCACCCAGCTCTGGTGCGTGGTAAGATTGCAGGTGCCACCCGCCGATATTTCAACAGTCAGTTCCTGCCTTGTGACTTGGCTCAGAGTCCAGCTGCCTGCCTATTCTTGAATCCTGCCTGCTCCCAAACCTGGTTCCTTCCAGAAGCCCATTTCTTTCCAGTAAACTTCCTCGCTGAAATTAACCAGCATCAGACACAATGACTTGCTTCTAAAAGCCCTGACTGGTCATAGCAGAGGTTGGGCAGATGGAGGGGTGGAAAGAGGGCAGCATCCAGGCTGTGCCTCAGCTCTCCTCTGCCCTGCAAGGTCTCACAGAGAGATCTCTCCCCATCCACCATCATGTGAGGAATGGAGAAAGATCTTCCTCTTTCTTCCACAGAATTGTGCTCTATTTGAATCCATAATCTGTTCCCTTACAGGCTACTTTTGATAGTACTGTGGGAGAGAGATGAACAAAAAGATTGGATTCTAGACAGTGCTGTTCTTGTGCCCACACCCAAAATCCTTTGTGGGATTCTAAGCCCTTTATCCTTCAGTAGCTATTTCCTTACCTTTTTCCTTTTTTTTTTTTTTTTTTTTTTTTTTTTTTTTTTTTTTTTTTTTTTTTTTTTTTTTTTTTTTTTTTTTTTTTTTTTTGTGGTACTGTGGATTGAACCCAGGGCATTCTACCTCCAGGCTACACCCCCAGTCCTATTTTTTATTTATTTTTTTTTTTATTTTTGAAACAGGGTCTCACTACGTTGCAGAGGGCCTCACTAAGTAGCTGAGGCTGACTCTGCAAATCCAGATCCTTCAGTCTCAGTCTCCCAAGTACTGGGATTACAAGCGTGCACCACCACGCCCTTACTTTTCTTTTTAGATGGATGTATATACATTCTTGCACTCTGAGTCATGCACATAAAATGTAGGAATTTCGATCGTCTGACTCCATGTGAACCTATCTTGAGTTTTAGAATATTTCTGCCACACCAGATGATTCCTTCATCCCCTTCCAACAGTATCACATAACCCTACTCCTGGAGGTATCTTTTTTCTATATTCTATTGCTTAGGTTAATTTTGCCTTGTTTGGACTTTATGTAAGTACAGCCACTTAATGCATGACTTCTTTTAGTCTGGCTCATGTCTGTGAGAGTAACCAATTCTGTGTGTTGCAATAGAGCATTCCTCTTTATTGCTATACATTAAACCATTGTACAAATATCAATTTATCTGTTATTGGTAACAATTGATATTTTTTTAAAAAAATAAGCCAACAATAACAACATACCTAGGAATCAATGTAATCAAGGAAGTAAAAGACCTCTACAATGAAAATAACAAAACACTGATGAAAGAAATTGAAGAAGACACAAAAAATGGAAAAGCCTCCCATGTTTACAGATTAGGAGAATTAATATTGTTAAAATGCCCCTACTAAAATAGGGCTGAGGGTATAACTCAAGGATAGAATTCCCCTAGGTTGAATCCCCATTGCCCCCCCCCCAAAATACCAGTGTCATTCTTCACAAAACTAGAAGAAAACAATCCTAAAATTCATAAGAAAGCATGAAAGATCAATCTTCTGAGCAATTTTCAACAAAAAGAACACTGGAGACATCACAATGCTTGATTTCAAGACAAAAAAAAAAGTCATAGTAACCAAAACAGTATTGTACTGGCACAAAAACAGACACATCTACCAGTGAAATAAACAAAGTTTTCAGAAATAAATCCACATACCTACAGCCAACTAATTCTTAACCAAGGAGCCAAAAACATACATTTGATATATGGTGCTGAGAGAACTGGATATTCACATGCAAGAGACTAAAATTTGATCCCTATTTTTCACCCTATAATAAAATCAACTCAAGATGAATCAAAGACCTAAATGTAAGACCTGAAACTCTAAAATTACTAGAAGAAAACATGGGGGAAATACTTTGAAATGTTAGCATAGACTAGGATTTTCTGGATAGGACCCCAAAAGCCCAAGGAAAGAAAAGCAAAAACTGACAAATGAGATTACATCAAACAAACAAAAAAACTTCTGCACAGCAAAAGCAATAGTTAACAGTAAATAGACAACCTATAGAATGGGAGAAAATGTTTACCAACTATCCATTTGACTGAGGTTTAATATTCAGAACTACTAAAAACTTAACAACACACAAAAAAATCCAGTTCTTAAAATGTACAAGTGCTCTAAGCTGGGTGTGGTGGCACATGCATGTAATCCCAGTACTTGGGAGGCTGAGACAGGAGGATCCAGGTTCTCGGCCAGTCTCAGCTATTTAGTGAGGCCCTCCACAACTTAGTGAGACCCCGTTTCAAAATAAAGAATAAAAAAAATAGGACTGGGGATGTAGCTCAGAGGTAGAATGCCCCTGGATTCCATCCCCAGTACCACACACACAAAAAAAATGTACAAGGGCTCTAAATACTCACTTCTTAAAAGAAGAAATACAAATGGCCAACAAAATATGAAAAAAATGCTCAAGCTCATCAGCCATCAGGGAACTGCAAATCAAACCTACATTGAGGTGCCATCTGACCCCAGTTAGAACGTAATACATACATACATACATACATACATACATACATACATACATACATAACCAAGCATGGTACTGTAGACCTGTAATCCTGAGGCAAGAGGTTTTCAGGTTCAAGGACAACCTCAGCAACTTAGTGAGACCCTGAGCAATATAGTGAGACCCTGTTTCAAAATAAAAAATGAAAAGGGCTGAAGGTGTCACTTGGAGGAGAAATGCCTCTGGGTTCAATCTCTAATACCAAAAAAAATGTTTTGTAAAAATAATAAATGTCAGTATGAACATGGGGAGAGGGGGCTCCCGCACAGTGGGGCGGGGGCTTGTTGGTTTTTTTGTTTTTTTTTTTAATTGGTGCATTGTAATCATACATCTTTGTTAGGTACAAGCTGATATAGGCATACATGCACACATCCCCCACTCCCTCGCCCTCCCTCCTTCTCAAGTTCAGTTTAGTGAGTGACCTTGATGTGTTTGTGAAAGTATCATGTGCATTAGGGTGCCCCCCCCATCATCACCTTCAGTTAAATCACCTTCTTTGCTCATCTAAAGTTTCTCCTTTTTTTGTCTGGAGTCCCTCTTATGTCCCTCTTTCTCCCTAGCATCCGCATATTAGGGAGAACATATGCTTCTTTACTCTTTGTGACTGGCTGATCTCACTTAACATAATGTTTTCCAGTTGCATACATTTCCCTGCAAATAACATGATTTTGTTCTTCTTTATGGCTGAGTAAAATTCCATTGTGTACATATCCCATAGTTTTGTAATCCATTCATCTGTTGTTGGACATCTTGGCTGGTTCCATAGTTTGGCAATTGTGAATTGTGCAGCTATAAACATAGATACACATGCATCGGTCTGATAGTTTGGTTTCCGTTCTTTTGGGTAGATACCCAGAAGTGGTATTGCTGGATCATATGGTAGGTTCATTCCCATACAGTGTTAATAGGATTGTAAATTAGTACAGCCACTATAATTTCAATGCACCAATAAAAGTATATTAATTTAGAAACTAAAAATAAAACTAGCATATGATCCAGCTGTCGTGAGTATATATCTTTAGTAAGTGAACTCAGCATGTCCATGATTATTGTGGCACTGTTCACCATAGCTTAGTTAGCAAACCTACCTAAGTGCCTATGAACAGATGATCGATCGGGTAAAGAAAATGTGGCATATATACATAATGGAGCATTATTACACAACCATAAAGAAAAATGAAACATGGGTGAAACTGAAGGACATTATATTCAGCAAAATAATCCAGACACAGAAAGACAAGTACCACATGTTCTCTCTGATATATTAGCTTAAAAATGTTGACTTGGAATGTTGACTTTATAGTGATTACTCAAGATTGGGAACGGTGGTAAAAAAGGGAAGTTGGTTGTAATCAGAGCACACCACTTGCCTGTTGGAAAATCACACAATTAATATGTGTCTATATATACATTAGTATGTACTGATAAAAATTAACACTTTAAAATGCATTAATATTATATGTAAATAACCATTTTAGAAAGTAAATAACCCAAACTTGGAAATTTCAGTGATGACAGAATAAATATGAACAGGTTTCACTTGCTACACAGATATATATTGAATATATGCATCAAATAAAGGTTTTCCAGGCAGTCTCATAAAACTATTGGTCACCAATTAATCCCTCATATTTGTTAGGGCTTATTAAATCTAATGACACAGTTATAAATTTAATGTTTAGTTAACGTGAATATAGTTGGCTTTTGAGTTTTAAGTGGCCGATGACAAAGGTCTATCTTTCAAGGACTGTGTTTTACAACTAATGTCCATTCAGGCTCCTTATGCAATCAATACATGAAGTAGCTTTTTGTCCATTTTATAAAATTGGGGACATAATTTTAACTGTAAGATAATTATTGCTTATTATATATGGTGCCTCTTTTTGCTTTGATGACAGATGATTGATCATGTATTTGCTCAATTCCACATTTTCACTTAGAAACTATGTTCCATGATAACATTGTTATTATGAAAATGTGTGGTCAAGTTGAACTTATTACAATGAGTCCTGAACAGTAATGAGAAGCTGACCTGTGTAAAAGAGGGCATTCTAGGCAGAAGAATCCGTAGGCACAAAGACCAGAGACTCAGTAGCCCTGCTTGTTTGGGGAGAGGCAAGTGATACTGGTGGGTTAATTACTAGGTACATGAAAGATAGAGCATTGTTAGAAAAGAAAAAGACATCAGTCTCATCAGCACTCTAAAGACAGAAGTAATGAAGAAATAAGACCAGGAGCCAGACAGAAGGAGATCAAAATATCAACTGTTAAAGTGGATGGAGTCAATTTGAACACAGAGCTTAGATCTGCTGCAGCAATAGAATTCTCTACTTCCTTCTAAATCCGCATATAAACTCTGGCACAAGCAGAGATAGAAAATGTCAGCCACTCCATGCAAAAGGGAGGACTCATCATGTGCTCAGTTTGCTCTCCCAGTCCAAGCACTCAGGAGGGTGGTATTCCCTTGAAGAGGAGAGAGAAAAGAAATATCAACAAAAAAGAAGTATCCCCATTCTATGTCCTCCTGGGACAAGGAAAGCTAGGTTCTGGGTCAGAAAGAAATCCTCTACTTTTGACTAAAGGTTAACCCATTTGCAGAAATTATTTGCACACAGTCATATTTCCTCCTATGGACCAACATAGAAATGTCTCTTACATATGTATATAGCCACATACTAAAAATTTGTTCCCAATTCTATAAATGTAACTCAGATCTCTTGAATACAGAATATTTATTTTCTTAAAGTCTCAGAGAAGTAACTAGAAAGTTTAAAAACACAGCTTCCCCTCAATCTATCTATTTTCTTATACTAATCAGTGAAGTGTTCTGATCTGAGAAGCCAGAATATTTGGGTATAATTTTTGGAATAAATAAACTACCTCTCAAATAAAGAACAGGTCCTTCTGCCCTGCTTGGGAGCTGTAATAGGAGCCTGCTCTCCTGCACCATAGATCACTTCAAGGAGGGATAGGGTAGGGACTAGTCTCCCTGCTTGAGATGAGATTCCTGAATTCCGAACATGGACAAACCCCTCTGCTCGGCCTTTCTTTGCATGGACAAGCAGGGGAGAAAGATAAGTGAGTGCTGATCACCATGTTCATCTTACCTCTGTGCCTCTGTCCTATGGCCCACTGAAGCAGGTAAATACACCCAAGCTGGCCAAGTGATAATGAAAACATTGACCCTCTGGTTCACCAGATAAGCCTTCTTGTGCAGAGTCTATAAGGAAGAGAAAACTCATATGATTTTCAATGTTGTGGGCAGGATGTAGGAAAAGCAAGTGGATAGTGAAAGCCTAATACAGGGGGCACCATTGCCGTGCATAGGCTGGAGTGGACAAAGTGAGACAGCTAAGTGGGCAAGCCCACCTGGCTTGGGTGAGACTCCAGGTGGATGGACTCAGCCTGCAGCACTGCCACAGAACAGGTCAGAGCAGTGAACATCCTGCCTTGCTCTCTTCTCTCCTGCATTTCTCACTAAGGCAGAGGGCAAGAGGGTCTGAAATGCAGCCCCTGTCAGCCACACTCCAGGGAACAGAGCAGGAGGTTATATACAGCAGATGAGTTTGGAGAATAAACAGAGAATAGCACCATAGTCAGCACAACCCTGCAGACCCAAAGGATTAGCAGGGGTAAAATGATAAAAGATAAGTCACCCAAATATCTTAGGTGTTAAGACAGGAGGGCTAGGGATAGCAATGCATCCCAGGAGGATGAAAACTGTCAGTCCTTGTCGGAAATGAAATAAGGCCAGGGTACATGGGACAGAGTCAGTGGTTCCATCACTTAACATCTGGGAAGATCAAAGGCAGAGGAAGCCAGGATCTATGAACAGAAAAACAGGGCGAGTAATCATTTCACAATTAGGAAAACCAAAATTCCACTCAATAGCTAGAACTTAAAAATATAGATAAGAACAACAAAAATAGAAAAACTCAAGATACAAAGGGACAATTCAGATGTGATATGGTTTGGGGTTTTGTTTTCTTGTTTGTTTCCCACTAATGTCATTGGAGTAACATAAAACCATCTCTGTTGATTTGGAGCTATACCCAAAGTTTCCCATGCTCTGCCCATATTTCTTCACATTCCCTTATCAAATTTTTATTCACACTAGATTCCAGTATGCTTTTACAAAATTCAAACACCTGTGCCTGTTCCTTGCCACAGAATTTGCCTCAGGATGCTAGAGACTGGTTTGCCTGCGTAAGACAATCTGGGAACTGGCATTCCTTTGGAAGCATTCCAAAATGAATGACTCATTAGTGTGAATGAATAAATACTCCAAGCCCCTACACTAACAAGGACAACTCCAACATGTGAACTCAACTGAATCCAGAGCTCCTAAGCCATGCTTTCATATCTGTGACACATTTCTCAAAATTCAGACTTACAGGCGTGGTGGCGCACGCTTGTAATCCCAGCATTCGGGAGGCTGAGACCGGAGGATCCGGGTTCGCGGCCAGCCTCAGCTACCTAGTGAGGCACTCTGCAACTTAGTGAGACTCGGTTTCAAAATAAAGAATAAAAAATAGGGCTGGGGGTGTAGCTCGGAGGTAGAATGCCCCTGAGTTCAATCCCCAGTACCGCAA
>PVLC010026123.1:0-23006 GCA_004027655.1 Graphiurus murinus | reverse complement strand
GGTACTGGGGATTGAACTCAGGGGCATTCTACCTCCGAGCTACACCCCCAGCCCTATTTTTTATTCTTTATTTTGAAACCGAGTCTCACTAAGTTGCGGAGTGCCTCACTAGGTAGCTGAGGCTGGCCGAGAACCCGGATCCTCCGGTTTCAGCCTCCCGAATGCTGGGATTACAAGCGTGCGCCACCACGCCCGGCTCCATACCCAGCTTTTCATATTTTAAATTTCTTTTTATTCCTTTTACTCCTTTATTTATTTATTTATTTATTTTGGTGCTAGGGATCAAACCCAGGGCTGTATACATGCTGAACATGCACTGTGCCACTGAGCCACACCCCAGAACTCACATTTTTAATTTCCAAGCGTTATTTTTAACCTAGTCCTCCACTTGCCACTCACTTCTTGAGCATGTTAGGCGTAGGTTTCCCCTGCTGCTCCCTGCATGGTGTGTTTCTCCCATGGTGGCTGGCTGTCTTTTTGTGTGTGGTACTGGGGATGGAACTGGGGGGCATTCTACCTCTGAGCTACAGCCCCAGCCCTATTTTTTTTTTTTTTTTTTTTTTTTGGCAGTACTGGGGATTGAACTCAGGGGCATTCTACCTCCAAGCTATACCCCCAGCCCTATTTTTTATTCTTTATTTTGAAACCAGGTCTCACTAAGTTGCGGAGTGCCTCACTAGGTAGCTGAGGCTGGCCTCGAACCTGGATCCTCCGGTCTCAGCCTCCCAAATGCTGGGATTACAAGCGTGCGCCACCACACCCGGCTTCATATTTTTTATTCTTTAATTTGAAACAGGGTCTCACTAAGTTTCAGAGGGCCTCACTAAGCAGCTGAGGCTGGCCACGAACCCAGATCCTCCAGTCTCAGCCTCCCAAATGCTGGGATTACAAGCGTGTGCCACCACACCCGGCTCTTTCTTTTGTTTTCATGCGCCAAAGAGGAGCCAAGAAGCACCGCACAGGGCTGGGGCAGTGGGCCTCCTACAGCCATGGGCAGGACCTCTAGTGCTTCTCTCCTACAGGTGGTCCTGGTGGCCCCCTGGGAGGTGAATGAATGGGACTGGGTGCAGAGTGCACCCCTTCGGCCATGGCCCCACCCCAGCCTCTAGGGCCCAAATGTGTCAGCAGCCAGATTTGGGCTTAGCCTGTGTGGAGTGGAAGCCTTGCCGTGAGCCGACCTGTTATAGCTGGAGCCCAGGCTTGCCCTCTGCATGCTGCGGGGGCAGTATGCTTCCTGTCATGTTCAGTCTCTGGAGAGTAATGTGGCCTTTGGACTGCAGAGCTTTCTGGCTCCTCGCCAGGACTCACCCAGCTGAACCACAGGTAGAATGGCTGCCAGCCTCAGTGCACAGTGCCCTGGGGGACAGGTACCTGGCAGACCTTGCCAACACATTGACTCCTCCCCTGTGCCCTTAGGGCCAACGCCCTGGAGGAGCAGCTGAAGGAGCAGGAGCTGCGAGCCCAAGAGATGGTCTTAGAAGAGACCCGGAAGCAGAAGGAGCTCCTCTGCAAGATGGAGCGGGAAAAGAGCATCGAGATCGAGAACCTGCAGGCCAGGTGGGTAGGGTGTCCAGAGCAGTGAGAGAAGGCCTACCACCACGAGAGGAGCCAGATCTAGGGAGAAGTTAATTGTAGGAAAAGGGGGAAACGTGCGTAAAGAGAGCCCCACAACTCTCCTAGGGGCTGCAAGACGTGCATCCAGAACTGACTGCACGTCACCTTCTACAAACCTGTCCTGTCCACCAACCCCATCAACACAAAATCTTATCCTGGTACAGTGGTGCACGCCTGTAATCCCAGCAACTCAGGAGGCTGAGGCAGGAAGCCAGCCTGGGCAATATAGCAAGACCTGTCTCACAAAACAAAGGATCAAGCCAGGTGTGGCACGCTTGTAATCCCAATACTTGGGAGGCTGAGACAGGAGGATCGAAGGTTCGAAGCCAGCCTCCACTACTTAGTGAGGCCCTCCGCAACTTAGTGAGACCCTGTTTCAAAATAAAGAATAAAATAGTAGCTCAGAGGTAGAATGCCTCTGGGTTCAATCTCCAGTACCACAAACAAAAAAACAAAGGATCAATCATTTTTAAGGGAATGTGACAGGATTACCTTTGTGCTTGCTCGGGACTGATGGCATAGATGTTTGGTACATCTACACACACACTCTGGGGCCAACAAAGAGCTCTCGGTTCCCAGCACTAGGGTAAGGCAAGCAGCAAAATGGCAACAAACCCACAGGAGCATGACTCAGTTGTAAATGAGAGGTGCAGGAGTCTGTAGTTACACAAGCCATCGCTGGACAGATGGGAAAAAGTACAGCCTTCCTTTCAGAGGATTTCCAGATAGTACCCATGGATATCCCTCTGTGAAGTGGCCTGGGGTTAGGACTCAGGGACAGAGGGTCTGCCTGGCAGATACCCCTTAACCAGTGACCTGTGAGCCACATGGGTGTCAAGTACGTTGTGATGAGAAGGGCCCCTCACCAGGGTGGAGTCTTCCCTATCCCATTGCCCCAGTGTAACCATGAGAAAACATCAGACAGACCTGGTTTCAGGGATGGACTCATTACAAGCAAGTAGAATGGTCTGGGAGACTCACAGACGAGGGGACAAAGGAGAAGCACAGACTAATGGTGTGGGGTCTTGGGCTTTTTGTGGAAAGCCCACAGAGTGTGTGGTTTGGTTAATACGCAGCCCCACGGGTGTGGGCTGTGAGCATTGTGCATGGGGGGAGCAGGGAGGCCTGCAGGGATGTTGCACTGGCTGCAGTTTCTCTGAAACTAAAGTTCTTCCAAAACCCAAAGTGCATTTAGAAGTTGCCATGGGCTGCAGGGAAGCTTTGGCCTGGAGTGCTTGTGTGGTGTCAGGCTAGCCGTGCATGCTGGAGTATCTGAGTCTGAAGCAGCTCCTGGGGAAGGTCCTCCAGACGCTGGGCTGCTCTGCCCTGTGGAGGAGAGCAATCACAGCCTTGTTGTGCCCCAGGCTGCAGCAGCTAGATGAGGAGAACAGTGAGCTGCGGTCCTGCACGCCCTGTCTGAAGGCCAACATCGAGCGCCTAGAGGAGGTGAGTTGTGGCCGAGGGCGGCATTCAGTCCTGGCTCTCCCAGACAAGGGCTTTCCCCTGTCCTCTGCTCTTCACACCAACAGGGTGTGTGGTTGGGGCCTCCATGGTGGGGCAGCGTGGCAGCACCTGGCCTGCCGTGTTCAACTGTGAGGTGCTATTCCCACCCAGCTTCTAGCTCGCTCTCCCATGGGTTCCAGGTCCACGGGGCTCAGAGGGTCAAAGGGCAGGGAACAACATCCTCTGCAGAGCAAAATGTGGCAGCCTTCCTGTGGCAAACGTGGCACCATGCCCTTCACTAGGAGGCCTCTCCTCCCCTGTCGTTGCTCACCAGGTGCCCTCTAGGAAGCTCTGAAACCAGCAGATGCTCCCAGACCACTTGGTCTCTGGCTCCCATGAACTAGAGGTGCCAGGGTGGAGCTGCCCATGGCCACTGGGTCAGGTCCTGTCTGTACAAAGGTCCGTCTTGCCCAGCCTCTTGGGAATCAGCCATGGTGATCTGTTTGTACCTAGGGCAGGGTGGCCTTGCAGGAAAGCCACAGACAGCCCCACAGAAATCCAAGCCCAGGGGCCACCTTGTTAACATTTGTGACCGGGAGATAGTCTGGGGAGCAGAGTCACCCATGTGCACAGGCTGAGCGAGCTGGCGTCCACTCAGGTGTCTGTTTTCGTAGGAGAAGCAGAAGTTGCTGGATGAGATTGAAGGGTTAACACTACGGCTCAGTGAAGAACAGGAGAGCAAGAGGAAGATGGGGGACAGGCTGAGCCATGAGCGGCATCAGTTCCAGAGGGACAAGGAAGCGACCCAAGAGGTGAACAAGGCCAGCTGTCCCCTTCCCCATATGTCTGGCCTACCTGATGCAGCCTCCTCGGGGACCAGTGGAACCCTTTGTTCCCCGGACAAGGCTTTTAGCTGCTGTCAGTGGCCAGGCCGACTAGCAGGTGCCCTGTGGTTGCCTTACAGCTGATCGAGGACCTCCGCAAGCAGCTGGAGCACCTGCAGCTTCTCAGGCTGGAGGTTGAGCAGAGGCGGGGTCGCAGCAGCAGCCTGGGCCTGCAGGAGTACAACAGCCGTGCCAGGGAGAGCGAGCTGGAGCAGGAAGTCCGCAGGCTCAAGCAGGTACGACTCGGGCCCTCCCACCCTTCCCTGCAGAAGCTTTTAGGAGGTTGGCATCAGAGGGAGCACCTATGGGTCCTGGGGAGGAAGTGGTCCCAGTCTGGTCACCAGCGAGGGTGTGACCAGCAGTGACACTGCCACATGCCCCCAGGACAACCGCAACCTGAAGGAACAGAACGATGAGCTAAATGGGCAGATCATCACTCTCAGCATCCAGGGCGCCAAGAGCCTCTTCTCCACAGCCTTCTCCGAGTCCCTGGCTGCAGAGATCAGCTCAGTCTCCCGCGATGAGGTAGGACTGTCCCAGCCCACCTGTGCGCGACGTCTGTGTACGCCACATGCCAATCCTGTGCTCTCCCCACAGCTCATGGATGCGATCCAGAAGCAGGAGGAAATCAACTTCCGCCTGCAGGACTATATCGACAGGATCATCGTGGCCATCATGGAGACCAACCCGTCTATCCTGGAGGTCAAGTAGAGTGTCAGACACAGCCTGGGCTGGATCAGACCCCACCAGCACCCCAGATCAGCCCCGCCACACCACACCGAGCTGGGATCAGCAGGCCCCCAGCTGAACGAGCTGGGCTGCGGCGGGCAGTGGAGAAGGGAGGAGGGGAGCCTCCCAGGCCTGGAGCGAAGGGTGAGGTTGGCCTGCTGTCGACTCTGAGTCTTCAGGGGACCAGGGCCTCCCTGCCCCAGCTCTGCTCCACTGTGGTGGGCTCTCAAGCCTCTGCAGAGATGGGGGACAGTTTCTTAGGCTGAAGTGAGCTCTTCTGACTCCCTCTGGACAGACCCCCTCTTCCCATCATGCAGCCTGTTGGGAAGAGAAGAAAACAGGCCCCACCAGGGCTGCAGTGGCCCACACAAGCACCCTGCCATGGTGTTACCCAAGCCTGGTTGCTCCCCGGTGGTGCACAAACCCTGGATCCTCACATGGGACATGGTACTGGGAGAACGGGCAGGTGAGGCTCGTGTGTGTGGGGTCTGGCTGGGAGCTGCAGGCTGCCCTCTCTCCCTGAGATGCTCAGGCCATCACCCAGCCAAAAGCCACCTTGCTCCAACTTCATCCCAAAGCCTGACCCTCGCTGCAATAACCCTCAGGAGCTCAGACCCTCCATATGAGGGGCTGAGGCAGGAGATCATTGGGGCCTTTGCTCCAAGATCAGGACTTGAGGTCCTGACTGTGTGGAACTCGCTCTTGAACAGGTAGACATTGCTGGCCCCTGACTCCAGGTGCAGGTGCCACTTCTCTGCAGGAGAGGACTCTCCTGCCTGGGCAAAGTCCACATTCCCCAGGCCACGTTCCTTCCAGGCGTTTGACTTCAAATTGCCATTCTTCCTGAGGGTGCAGGGTACACTTGCAGGAGGGTGGGGGGATGGGCTCTCCAAGGACACTAGCAGCAGAGGGAGGCTTTCCTTGTCCACCCTGCCCACCTAGAACAGCAGCACCACCCCACAGGCTGCTGGGCTTGGGCACTGCTGGAGCCTCTTCGTATTCCTGGGTGGGCCGGGACCCCATTGTAAGGACCAGCCACTCCACTGTGTGAGAGTGTGTATGCGTGCATGAGTGTGCACCTGTGCTGCCCTGTGTCCCTGCACCCTCTGCGTGGCCCTTCCACACTACAAGTTAAGATGTTGCCTCATATTGTATATTTTGGGGAAAGCCTGGGGTGTAAATCAGTGTAAACATGGAGGACAGATTTTTCTATCATGTAGAGTAGGTATTTTTTATAGATTGAAGGTTGATCAATTTTTTAATACTTTCCAGAGAGAAAACTATCTGTGTATACACATGAAATATATATATATATATATATGTATAATATATAAATACTGGAGCCCTGCCTTTCTCTGCCCAGGTCCCAGCCCTGTGATGTGGGCTGTGGCCTTTCCTGCTGATTGCCCAGCAGTGCTGTGACTGTAAACGACTTTCCAGGAAACACTGGGAGACATGTCAACCACCAACTTGCACGCGGCACCTGCTTCTACTCCTGGAGAAATGGCTCTTCCTGCCTAGATGTGCAGGAGGATGGGAGACCAGCAAGGTCTTGCCCATGTGTCAGCCACCACAGATTAAAGCTGTTACCACACACAAAGGCCAGCTCCTTCCTCCACAGGGGGGGCGGGGTGGGGTGGGCTGCCCATGGGCCTGGCCCTGTCCTCCCCCGGCCCCAGGGTGTCTGGGAACATTGAAGACCATGGGACATCTCCTCCTTGGCTGTGTGGCTTGGCCGGGCACTTCCCTGAGGCCCCGGGATTGTACCTCTGTGCTGGGTCTGGATTCTAAAGTTGTGCAGCTGTGCTGATGGGCCCCACGCTGTCTTTTCTCTCCAGCAGCCCTCCTGTCCCTATCCTTGTAGCACTTGTCTCCTGTGTACAGCAGCCCAGGAGGGCCACAGTGAGCCTGTGCTGAGGCTGCTCTGAGAGGCCACTGGGCAGGGCAGAGTAGATGTGTGAGTATCACAAGTCTTGGGCACAGCACCCCTGTCTTCTGGGATGGACAGGGACACCATATATATTATCAGGGATGAGAAAAGGGCAGGGCCATGCCCAGTGGTGGGAGTGCCCCCAAGGAAGGGCACAGAGAAGGCAAAGGCCCAGGTTGAGGTTGACTCAAATCAGGAGGAAGGGAGGAGGAGCAGCTGAAGAGCCCAGGTGGCACTGTACACAGGGGAGCACCACACACAAGTTCTGAGAAGTGGCTAGGTCTAACTGGAAAGGTGGGCTGTTAGATCAAATCCCTGGAATACCTGCCAGTCCAGGTGTCCCTGTAGCAGCAAACAGCCTCTATGTAGCTGTCCTGTGCCTTCACACTGAGCTGCCTGCCCATCCACTTTTTGTGTGTATGTGTATGGCATTGGGGATTGAACCCAGGGGCATTCTACCTCTGAGCTATACCCTCAGCCCTATTTTACTCTTTATTTTTAGTTTCCAAGGGTCTCACCACGTTGCTGAGGCTGGCCGGGAACCTGTGATCCTCTTGTGTCAGCCTCCCAAGTACTGGGATTACAAGCGTGCACCACCACACCGGCTCTGCCTGACACTTTCAGACAGAGAAACTAAAGCCCAAAGAGGCTGAGGACTCCAGTCTGCTGACTGCTTGGCCCTAGCTGCTGCCCAGAGTTGGTGCCTGGAAAGGACACAGCCTGGTCCACAGTGGGGCCTTGTTCTCAGTGGGGGAGTCAGCAGAGGAGCTCCAGTCACCAGGGTCTGTCTGATCCAGGAGTCTTGGGCACTTGGATTAGAATTGAAGAAATTTGTGGGTCATGGGCAAGTGTGAGGCTGAGTTTCTGCCTGCAGGACCACAGCCAGCCCTCCTACCCTTACCCAGGCTCTATCCTTAGGCCTCTGCCTGGGGCCATTAGGGCCCCTCTCTGCTTAGGAGAAGCTGGAAACATAGAGATATTTGCACCTGGCCTGGCAGCCTGGACATGAGGCCTGTCCACAGCGAAGCCGGCCCCAGCAGCAGAAACAAATCACAGTGCTGACCCTCTGGAGTCTCCTGACAGAGGAAGACAATTCCCGTTTGGGACAAAGTGGGAGATGAGAACCACTGTTAACACATTTCCAGGGAGGGCTGCCTGAGGGCCTTCTCTCTGGTCTCCCTCTCCTGCATGGGGCCCTGGCAGGCCCAGCTGGCCTCAGCTCCTTCCAATGTGCAGCCTCTACTAGAGGCCTCCTGGAACGCCTCCCCTGCTGCAAAGGACAGGGCCCAGCACCTTGGAACAGGCTTTGGAAGCTCTGGGTGTGAGTGCCCCCAGGCTGCCTAAGGACCTTAAAGGGAGACTGAGCCCAAGAGCCTGAAAAAGTGGCCCAGTTAACCAGTCCCACAACAGCATCCCTCCATTGGAGGAGATGGGCCCTGAGAGGTGATGTCTCCAAGTGGCACTTGAAGGAGAGGCTCCGACCCAGCCGGTCGGCACGACTACTGCTCCAGATCGCCAGGTCCAGGAGTGGCTGCCACACAGTGGATCAAGAGCTTGAGGAGGGTTCAGCGCCCACAGAGAGCAGCCCTCCCACGATTTCCCACCGGGTGCAGTCGACCCCGGAACCCCGCCCCAGAGCAACCCGGGCTCCGGGCCCCTCGCAAGGCATTCTGGGGGCTGCAGTTCTGTCCCTCCACGTCCCTGCCCGGCAGGCAGAGGCGCCGGGGTCCCCAGCAGTGCCGGGTGGGGGCTGGCCCGCGCGGACTACAGCTCCCGGCCTGCCCCGCGCGGCGCCCCGCGGCCTGCTGGGAGTCGTAGTCCGGGCCGCTTCCCCGCGCCGCGTGCGCTTCTGACGCACCCTCGCCGCGGGCCCCGGCGGGCGCCACGCTACGGAGGCGGCGTAAGGCGGCCGGGCGGGCGGGCGCTCCGCGGTGAGGCGCGCGAGGCCGGCGGGGCTGGCGGCGACGGGCCACGTCGCTCTTCCGTGGAAGCTGTGGGTCAGCTGCGGCCACGGCGCCCGACCGCGGGCGCTGAGAAAGCGCCGCCGGCTCGCGGAGGTGAGTCCCAGGGCGGGCGGCCTGGAGCCGCACGGCTCGGCCTGGGGCCGCGCGGCTTGGGCTGGGCGGCCGGGTGGTGGCCGGCGGGTGTGGGCTCTGCGGGTCAGCTCGGCCTGGTCGCGCGGGTCGCTCGAGGCCGGCCCGGAGGCCGCGAACGCGACAGCAGCCTCAGCCCCTGCCTGTCCTTGAGTGCCCTCTTCTCCCGGCTGAGCGCCTGCCCTCTGCGCGAGGGCATGTTCTGCGGGTGCACGGTCCCACTCCCCGGGAGCTGCTTGGGGCGGCCGCACGAGTGAGGCCTTGGGGGCAGAGTGCGACCTGTGACCCTCGCCGTCCCGTACTTCCTCCCTGTTCCTCTCGGTTCTTGGCAAGTTGTGCGTGTGTGTGTGTGTGTGTGTGTGTGTGTGTGTGTGTGTGTTGGTGTGTAGGTGTGTAGGTGTGTGTAGGGGTAAGTTACAGAGAGTGGTCACTGACAACCCTGTTTTTCTGGCTGGCTGCAAAGGGCCCTTCTTGTCCTGATCAGGGAGTCCTGTAATGTGGTCAGGTGACCCTGGCTGGGCTCCGTCTCAGGGTCCCTTCAGTGCCTGGAGTTTGTGACCAGATAGCAAGTAGCAGAACCCCAAAAGCAACTGTGAGGCCTAGAGCCTGTGAAGCCAGGCCTGGTGTTTGGGGTCCTGCAGCTCGGGCCCCAGGGGTAGGGTGGGAGAGCCTCCACTCAGTTGGGAACCCGTGGGAGGCTGGTGCTTCCTTAGGGATTGCCTCTGCCTGGGGCTTCTGCTTCAGGGAAGTGTGAGTCACAGGTGTGGAGCAGGCTGAAGGGTAGGATAACTCTACTAGTCCAGTTCTGAGTGACTCTCTCCTGTTCAAAGAGGAATAAGGGATACTATTTCCTGGCCCAGGACAGACAGAGGGAGCCACAGCTCTGTGGCTTGACAGAAGAGGCGGTCTTGTAGGAACCTGGCTTAACCTGGTCATGGAGGCTATGCACTTGGAGGTGCACACTCTGCTTTCTCTGACATCTTTCTGCTCTGGAGAGAAGCACCATTTTGTGTGTGTGTGTGTGTGTGTGTGTGTGTGTGTGTGTGTGTGTGTGTACACGTGCCCTTTCTGTTTCTGCATCTCAGAATCTATGGAGCTGCTTGAATGAGTCCTTGAGTGAGCAGGTTTAAACCCTGCTGGGCCCAAGGCTCAAAGACTGCAGACTTCAGGGGAACTGAACTAACAGGGACTCTGCTGACCATGAACAGGAAGAGGCTGGCCCAATCCTGTATCTGTGGGAAATCCTCAGCTTACCCTCCAGGAGAGGCTGGGGTCCCTTTGCTGCTCCACCCAGGGAAGCCAGGCCGTGTCTGACTCCAATGGTGGTGGAAGCTCCTGAGTGTCAGACTCTGCCTACACCAAGCCCTCCTGGCTACTGTCTTTCTTTATCCATCCTAGGCCTTGGGGCAGCATTCTGGTAGCTGCATTCTGGTATTCTTACAGATAGGGAAACTGAGGGTGAAGGACAGCAGCTACTGGCAGAAGAGGGGTCTCTGACTCACAAGGCTAACGTTCAACCATTTTGTTCCACTACCTCATATGTGGCTGTTGGAGGAAAGGTTCTGCTGCCCTGAAAACCTCCAGAAACTACATGCAGTTCATGACTGGTAGGTGAAGAGACTGACCAGAGAGTAGCTATCCACATGGCTGTTGGGAGCAGAGCAACCCCAGTCCATCCCTCTGGCTTTCAGTATGATGCCTCCGCTCACTGCACCGTGCATGGACGGGTGCTGAGATAGCAAATGATATAATTAAATGAAAATAGTTTGGGCTCTTTGAAAGAACACATTCACAGAAACCAAGGCACGCTAGTGACGCATCACATCCACGTTTATCCTGGCCTGCCACACTGCTCTGGACTTTGAGCTAAAATGATATGAGGCCTAGTTGTGAGATGGATGGGTCTCTTCATCATGTTGAGGCTTTGGGCCAGAGGAAGGGCATTGTCTGCCCTGGGCCTCTGTAGGGCTCTCCTGCCTAGATTGCCACACATCCTTACTCCCTATTCCTCTGGATCCTATCCCACACCCATTATAGCACTTGGTACAGTAGGAGTATCCTGAAGCTCAGTGTGGTCCTTTTCTCTCTCTGCTAAAGCCCTAGCTTATCTCCTAACTCCTCAGAGTGGGTGCAACCTCCACTGTTGGCTTCCTCTCCCCCCTTCCCACTGTGCTTCTGCTGTGTGGAGCCATCGAACCCACGCTCTGGTCTGCTGAGAAACCCCAGAAGGCCTTTGCCCTGTTCTCGTGTTGGCCTGGCTCCCCCCACAGGGCTCTGATTGCTGGCAGCACTCATGTTCCGCCAGCCTCCCTTGCTGGGTGCTGGTGCTTGAGGGCAGGGGCTGTTTCTGTTTCTCAGCAGGCCCCGTGGCTGGGTCTGTCCAGCCCTGCACTGAGCAGGTAGTCAGTGAGCATGCTTAGTTGGCTGTTCACCATAGGCAACTCTGGGTCACTTGGGTTCTGAAGTCTGAGAGTTCCTGAAGTGGTCCGGAACAGCAGTGCTGTGACCTCTTTGGAAATGGGGGGAGGGATTTGACCTCATGACTTCATCTTGTGACCCTTGCATGACTCACTGGAAAGAGCAGGGAAGGCTGTGGGTGGAGGCTGGCTCAGATCCTTACTTGGCCATACACTCATCACTCTGGGTCTCAGCATGGCTAGAAGGAAGCCTCTTGAGAAGTAGCCCAGGGAGGCATGTGGCGGCAACAGGGCCTGTTGCTGGGTCAGTGGGTTCAGGTGATGGGCACTGTGGGAGGACACAAAGGCATCCTAGCCCAGTGCAGAGACCAGGCAGGGCAGGAACCACAAGGCCTGCAGCCTGTCCCTTTGCACTCCTCTGCTCCAGTGGACACTTGGGAACCCAGCCATGTGGACATCTTCCCCAAGGGGCTCATCCAGCACCAGGACAGGCTCCCTCAACTCTGCTTGTCACCTGACCAGTGGGACCCACACATTGGCCTTACCCCTCCTGCCCTGGCAATGCACTCTCAGCTCTGCCGTCCCGGTGGCTGGGCTGGGGGAAGCGCCTGGACAGGGCTTCAGGATATCAGGAAGAAAACGGGTCGAAAATGTCACAGTGTAGCCATGCTCGTTGTAGATGGGCATTGCAGCTTCGTGCTCATCTAGGAAGGGAACATGCTTCTCTGCAGAGGGGTTCCTCCGGGCACCCTCCTCCTTCTCTTTTCCTGGAGAAGTTGCCCTTTGGAATTAGTCACTCAGGCAGATTGAACTTCTTAGACCTTCTGCTCCTTGCCCAATCCTGTCTCCCCTCCCTCCATATCCCTTTGACAGGAAAGACCAAGTTCTGGAGCTTTTGGGAGCCCCTGCCCTTCTGAAGAAGTGGGTGTGAAGAGGCTGGAACTTTCTGGAGAAGGAAGTGCCAGAAGTGTGCTCTGGACCAGGACCTCATGCTCCCATGACTCCTTCTCTTCTTCTTTGGGGCGACAGAGGACTTGAATGCCCCCTGGGATTCCTCCTCCTGATGCCACTTGGCAAACAAGAAATATAAAAGTCCCAAAAAGCAAGCTGCAGCCAGGTGTACTGGCACATATTTGTAATCCCAGCTACTCAGGAGGCTGAGGCAGAGGCAGGACTCCACTTTCAAGGCTAGCCTGGGAAACTTAGTCAGATCTTGTCTCAAAATAAAACAGAAAGGGCTGGGATGTGGCTCAGTAGTAGAACACTTACCTAGCAGGCGTGAGACCCTGTGTTCAGACCCCAGCATCCCCTTCCCAAGAGTGGTTGTCCTATACACTTTTTTCCTTGTTAAAAACAGTATTCCAGAGCCGGTGTGGTGGCTCACGCTTGTAATCCCAGCATTCGGGAGGCTGAGACTGGAGGATCCGGGTTCACGGCCAGCCTCAGCTACCTAGTGAGGCACTCCGCAACTTAGTGAGACCCTGCTTCAAAATAAAGAATAAAAAATAGGCTTGGGGGTATAGCTCAGAGAGTTCAATCTCCAGCAAAAAAAAAAAAACAGTATTCCACATTAAACAACATTGAACTTGTGAACTAAAAACTGAAATCCTAAGAATGTTCCTGTTACCCTGACTGTACATTTTGAGAAACATAATTTCCTTTTTTGGGACAATAATTAAGGCAACTCCAAAGACACAAAAGGGACACACAGCAACACTCCCTTCCACACCTAGGAGGCAGCAGGCGGGGCATGTAGAATGTAGATGTTCCGCCAGGCGTGGTGGCGCATGCTTGTAATCTCAGCATTTGGGAGGCTGAGACCGGAGGATCCGAGTTTGAGGCCAACCTCAGCTACCTAGTGAGGCACTCCACAACTTAGCGAGACCCGGTATCAAAATAAAGAATAAAAAATAGGGCTGGGGGTATAGCTCGGAGGTAGAATGCCCTTGAGTTCAATCCCCAGTACCGAAAAAAAAAAAAAAAAAAAAAGAATGTAGATGTTCCTCCAGATTCCCTTTCCTGAGCCTCTCCTCTTCTCCTTCCACAAAAGGCCAGTGCCTCAGAGAGTCAAGCTCCCAGGATCCTGTGGGGGGAGGTGCTCAGCTGCTCTGAACTGGAGCCCCCAGTGCTGCTTTGAGCCATACGGGCAACCCAACCTCAAGTCCTGACTTCCATCCCAAGCTTGTGGCTGGCAGCTTTGGGATCAGGAAGTACTTGTCAGAAATGGACAAATCTAGGCTGGGCGTGGTGGCACATGCTTGTAATGCCAGTACTTGGGAGGCTGAGACCGAAGGATCTGGGTTCGATACTTAGTGAGGCCCTCTGCAACTCAGAGAGACTCTGTTCCAAAATAAAGAATAAAAAATAGGGCTGGGGGTGTAGCTCAGAGGTAGAATACCCCTGGGTTCAATCACCAATACCAAAAAAAAAAGGAGAAATCTAGGACTTGAGGAAGAGAGCTGCCTCATAACACATTGCAGCATTAGTTCTAGCTTGTCAGGGAAAGGAGGTTCAAGCTGACACTCTTCTTCCCGTTAGTTAGGAAGTACTATAGTTAGACTATAGTTAGTGCTTTTGTATCCCAAGGCTCCTAGGTACTTGGCTCTCGGGTGAGTGTTTTCATTTCAGCAGAACCTCTGGTTCCCTTCCCTGCGGTCACAGCATTGTGCCTGCTTCCTGGCTCTCCTGCATGGGTGGAAGGTGGTAGCTACTGCTCCCCAAGCCCCGTGTTACTCACCTGCAGGGTGAGGGCTGAGCCAGTGTGGGAGGCTGCAGTGGGCCCCACAGGGAGCCCAGGAGGACAGGGTGGAGACATGAGTGCCTGTCCCACCAGGTAGCTCCCATCACGATAAGCAGGTGCTGAGGAAAGCAGAGCTTGAAGTGCTGGTTGCCTGTTGGCAGTTGGTGGTGGCAGGACCTGGGTCCAGGAAATCTTGGTGGCCACCTGGCTGTTTGCCCTGAGCCCTGTCCCCACCTGGGAATCTTTTCCTGGCAATGTCCAGGAAGCCTGGGCTTTCTCCCCAGCTGGTGCTGGTCTTTGGCCCTGTTGCTGGATTCTTGCCTACAGGGCTAGTCAGAGAGAAGTCAAGACTGGCTCTTGGACAGCCCCTTCTGCTATCCTGGCTAGCCCAGGATTGGCTATAGGCCTTTTTGACTGGGCTGGACAGGTCAGGGGCATCAGAGCAGGGCAGTGAGGAGCTGACTAAGCCCATGCTGCCCTCAGGCCTCTGGTCGTCATCATCGTCGTCTTTTTTTTTTTTTGGCAGTACTGGAGATTGATCCCAAGGGCATTCTACCTCTAAGCTACACCCCCAGCCCTATTTTTTATTCTTTATTTTGAAACAGGGTCTCACTAAGCTGCTGAGGACCTCACTGAGTAGCTGGGCCTGGCTGTGAGCCTGCGAACCTCCTGTTTCAGCCTCCAAAGTACTGGGATTACAAGTGTGCTCCACCACGCCTGGCCAAATGCAGCTTTTAAAGAGAAGCAGTCCTAGCTGGGCATGATAGCATCTCCACTGGGGACATGGAAGAGTTGCATCTGGGAGCCAGAAGCAGGGCACCCAGAGTGGCAGGACCATGTCCCAGCCTCTGCACTGTGGCCTTCCTAAAGGAGGTTCTCAAAAGGCAGAGGACTGGCTCTGACAGGCAGGGCAACAGATCTGAAGAGCTCTGAGCCAGGGGTCAAAGGACGGGCCCTCAGCACCAGCTCAGAGAGGAGTGTGTGCTGGTGTAGAGCGTATCTGTCCCCTGGCCCAACTCCCCCTTGTCCCTGAGCCACGTGGGGTCTGGCCAGGGTGCTGCTGATGTGAGCATCCAGGGTGCCTGTCCCCGTCCCGCCAGTTCTCATGGGGGCGGAGATCATGACTGAGTCCTCCCTGGGGTGTGTCCTGGCCTGGTTTCTTACAGGGATGAGAGGGAGAGTTCACTCCCTGGCCTTGGTCCTTCTGCCTTACAAAGCAAAAGCTTCATTTCTTTTGGAGGTGTCCTTGGTATCAACTGTCCCTAGGCTGTGGGGGACGGCAGGGCTCAGAGCTTCATCCCAGGCAGCAGCTTGCTCTTGGCTTCACGTCTGGACCAGTGGCTTCCTCATCTGGTGGGTGCGATTCTGGGGTGTGGTGGGTAGTTGAGGGTGTCAGGCAGGGCTGGGGCTGCACTTGCCATGTAGGCTGTTTGGGCTGCAAAATGTGTGTGGCATGGCAATGGCGTGTGCAGTCCCTGTCCCCTGACCCAGCTTCCCCTTGTCCTCAAGCCACAGGGACCTGGGCAGGATGCTGTGGGTGTGGGCGTCCATCCCTGCAAAGAGGCCTTTCAAAAGACTTACCAAGACGAGGCCCCACCCTCCACAACACGAGCTCTGTTCTGCTCTTACCCCATGGGACCGGGGCCTGGGGACACGAGGGCCCTGCTGTGCGCATCATCTGTGCTGGACAGCGACGGCCTCCCCATGGTGTGGAGGAGCGGGCACTACACCCAGGGCACTCCCAGGTGGGCAACACTGCCTGCACATGCTGAGAGCCCCGGGTTGAGGGGCTTCCTCCCTGGCCTTGGCTGGGTTCTGTCCTCAGAGTTCTGCTGGGGTGAGACGTCCCATAGTCCTCAGGAGCAGTCCCGGGCAGAAGGTACTGCCGCTTGGATGTGCCTGGTACACCGTGGGGCCCTGGTGAGGGCAACAGCAGGCACCACCAGGGTGCCTTGACAGTGGGTCTCCAGCCCTGGACGACTCGGGGATCCCAGTACTTGGGAGGCTAAGACAGAAGGAGCACAGGTTTGAGACTAGCCTCAGCAACTTAGCGAGACTCTGTGAGTTCCTAGTACTAGGAAGGGGGGGGGCTCAACCCTCCACCACCTGTGGAAAGTACCCTAGGTATATCCTACTGCAGATGTGCTGAGCACCTCTCCTCTGGATAGGCTGTGGAGACCAGCGCCCATGACCCTCCTCAGAGGTTTCAGTGGCTGAGGATGGAACCTAGTGGGCAGCAGAGGGGAACTTTCAACATCACCCCAGGACCTGCCTTCCGACTGGGGTTCAGCCTCATCTTCATGCTTGCCCTTGGTGAGCAGACCAGTGGGCCCTGGTAATTAGCACCTTGTCCTTGCAGGCAGTGGTAGCCCCACCTCCATGCTTCCCTGAGGCCAGATCTAGGTCACTGCCCCACTTAAAACTAGGGCAGTGGTTCCCAAATGAAACCAGGGGAGGAACTGGCTGGTTGACTAGGGTGGGACAGGCAGGGGCCCAGGCTGAGTTGACGAGAGAGTCCACCTAAGCTGGGATGCAGGCATCTTGTGGTTCTCGACGTGCCCTGCCCTGCCCTTCCTGCCACAGTTGGAAGGCTGCTGATGCTGTGGTGCTGTGTGGCTTTTGCGAGGTGTTTAAGTCACACTGTTGGTTGCCACATCCACATACCTGAACTAGCCTGGCACGCAGCAGAGGCCAGCAAGGGTATACACATGTGGGCCTTGCCCAGGCATCGGGCTTTGCCTACCAGTAGGCCCCGCAGGAGAGGCTGGCCCAGGGAGGGTGGCTCAGGCCCATCACCTAGAGGAGGTACCAGACTCCCAAATGCAGCTCTCACCTCCCGGGGGGCAGGAGGCCTGCGGGACATTTACACGGCTCTGCACCACACACTGGGTCTCCACCACACAGATGGAGGCAGGGCTGGGCCAACTGCTGAGCCCCAGAGGGCAGGCCAAGGAAGGGTGTGTGTGTGTGTGTGTGTGTGTGTGTGTGTCCAAGGATAGAACCCAGGGGCTCTCTACCACTGAGTTATATCCTCCCTTTTAATTTTATTTTGAGATAGGGTCTACGTTGCCCAGGCTGGTCTCAAACTTGGTATCCTTCTGCCTCAGCCTTCCAACTCTGGGATTATAGGTGTGTACCACCATGCCTTCCATGTATGGGATTATAGGTGTGTACCAGCATGCCTGGCAGCGGTGGAGGGGGGTTGCCGTTGTGTGTCTGATGCTGAGGATTGAGCCCAGGGTGATCTACAACTGAGGTACACCCCCAACCCTTTTTATATTTTTAATTTTGAAATGGGGTCTCGCTAAGTTACCGCATGCTGGGAGTGCAATTACAGGATCAACTACTGCCCCTGGCCAAGAGAATGGTTTGTTTTGTTTTGTTTACAGTACTGAGGATTGAACCCAGGGGCATTTCTACCTCACACCTATACCCCAGCCCTATTTTTTTTTTTTTTTAATTCTTTATTTTGAAACAGGGTCTCACTAAGTTGTGGAGTACCTCACTGAGTAGCTGAGGTTGGCCGTGAACCTGTAATCCTCCTGTCTCAGCCTTCCAAGTCCTTAGGATTACAAGGGTGTGCCACCATACCCAGCTATAGGATGAGTTTTAAGAGGAGCGTTGATTCTTAGTACTTGGGAGGCTGAGACAGGAGGATCTCAAGTTCAAAGCCAAAGAGGAGCATTGATGCCACTTCCCACTGTCATCCTGCAAGGCGGGGCTCCAGGTGAACATGAGATAGCAGGTCCTTCCTGGGGAGACAAGACTGCCAGGCACCTCCTCTTGGGACCCCAGGGTAAAGGTGGGAGGCCTTACCCAGCCAGGGCAGACTCCTCACCACCCCCAGGGGGACTCTCTTCTCTGGCAGCAATAGGGAAGTGGTTGGAACATTCGCCTTGGAGATCCCTTGAGTGCCCCAGAAAGCGGTCATGTGGGTCTCTGTGGAAGGCTTGCTTTTCCTAGCTACCTCTTTTTTTCTTCTGAACACTCAGCAAGAAGGGACTCTGCTGTCCCTGCCCTCCAGAAGAGACCCGCCCCTGACAGGCCTCTTCCTTACCCCCAGGATCAGTTTTCCCAGGCTGGATTCAGCTGAGGGAGTGTCCCCAGCAAGTAAGCACAGGAGGGAGAGGTCATGCTCCAGTGCCCCACTGTACAGGTGGATGCCATCTCTGCCTGTGAGGAGACAGGCGGGAAGCAGCGGAGCCTTGTACTTCAGCAGCACACAAGGCCCCACAGGGAGCCCTGGTGTCTTCCACCTGGCAGGGGCAGGTGGCCTCAGAGACACGCAGTTCCTGCTTCCACAGCGAGCGTGGGCAAGGCCTGTTTTGGGGGACACAGCAGCTCAGTTCTTGCTGCTGGTATTTTCTGCCCAAGGTTACCTCTTCGGGGTGTGGGTCCCACTCACCCTCACCAGTTCAGGGTTTGGCTGCAGGAGGGGAGCATGAAGACACCCAGGCTGCTTTCACAGGAGGCCCCTGTGTGCAGAGTCCAGCAGTACAGAGGTGCGCTGGCACGATGCGTGACACAGGAAGAAAGGGGCTCTGACAGCCCTGCCTGATGTGGCTGATCCTTGGACGTGTGCTCTGCTGGGCATCTGGCCAGAATCCTCCAGCCCCTGCAGGGGGCAGTCCCCATCTGTTCTCCTGTCCCCCAAGCAGAAGCTGCCAGCACACGTAGCTGCTGAGTGCCTTGAAGGACATGTCCACGTTGAGGTGAGCTGTACAACACTTCCAAGGAGCTCACTTGGAAGTTTGCGACCAGCCTCGGCAACTTAGAAGACCCTGCTACAAAATTTAAAGAAAAGCTGGGCATGGTGACACATACTTGTAATCCCAGTACTTGGGAGGCTGAGAGAGGATTGCAGGTTCTAGACCAGCCTCAGCAACCTAGTAAGTCCCTCCACAACATAGCAAGACTGTGTTTCAAAATAAAAGAGTAAAATTGGGCTGGGAGTGTAGCTCAGAGGTAGAATGCCCCTGGTTTCAATCCCTAGTACCACACACACATAAACACACAAAATAGGGCTGGGGGTACAGAGCCCCTAGGTTGAATCCCCAGTACCAAAAAGGACAATGTACTAGATACATTGGGTCACAAAGTAATCAAAGTTCTCTCTACCTGTTCTTTTAACCACCTTTACATGGCTTCCTGGAAATCGGAACCTGCACAGCTTTGTCCTGGCCTGGTGGCCAGTGCTTCCATAAGGGCCAAACAGGAAGCACTTTCACCTCTTGGGCCTTGTGGTCTCTGAAAGCGGCCATGTAAATGAATGACTATTTGTGGACACTGACGTTTTAATTTCATGTAATTCTCACCTCCCTTAAAGCATTTTTAAAACTTTTTCCCAGCCATTTAAAAATGTAAACTGTTGTGAGGTGGGGGTGGGGGCTGGTCTTGGCCCTGGAGCCATAGTCTGCAGCCCTGCTCTGGACTTTAGTGTGTTCGGTGCCTGTGTGGCCCAGACACTCACAGGGTCACCAGGCCAGCCAGGGCCAGCAGCACCCATCCCTCCTGCCACCCCAGCCCCTCAAGCTCTGAGTAGGTGGCAGTCAGGTGGACATTATCACTGCACAGGGCACTTAGCTGGTTCTGGTTGAAGCCCAATGGCAGGAGAGTGCAGAGCTGTCAAAGGTCCCACAGCCTGGGGTATGAGGAGGGGCTGGCTCTGTGCTGCTGGTCTCCTCAGGTGCCACACAGCCCGTGTACCTGCGCATGGGAGAGCCCTACCCGGCACCCCAGGCACCTTGCACACCAAGGACTCTTCACTAGCACCTCACCATCATCCCCTAGTCCCACCAGACACTTCAGTGTCCCCGGCACTTACTCAGAAGCGAGGGGAAGCTGGGAGTGGTGGCACGTGCCTATAATCCCAGTATTTGGAGGCTGAGACAGAAGGATTACAGGTTCAAGGCCAGCCTCAGCATTTAGAGAGGCCCTCAGCAACTTAGCAAGACCTTGTTTCCAAATAAAAAACAAAATAGGTCTGGAGGTGTAACTCAGAGGTAGAATGCCCCTGGGTTCAATCCCCAGTATCACCAAAAGCAGCAGCAGCAGCAGCCAAGAGAAAGACAGCTAGTGGTGACAGTGGACTGCTGGGGCAGCCTAGGCTGCTGTGGGGCCCACAGTCAGAAAGACACCCTAGTGACCCAGGTACCCCACAGGTGTCGGCCTCTCACCTGTCATGTCCCCCCTCTCCCAGGTTGACATTCTCAGGTCACATCTAGCTGCAGCCCCCCTTGGCCAGGGAGTATGAGATGGCCTCTCCTGCAGCATAGATAGTCCACCTGCTGAGGCCCAGCCAGGCTGTGCCTCCTGGTCACCTGCAAGGATGGGTCTCCAGAGGCGGGACTGAGGGGCTAGCCCCTGCCCTCAGCCGTGGCCAGCCTCTCGGGTTCTGAGGACGTGGGTTTGCGTGATCAGCTGCTGAAAGGTCAGCTTTACCCCAGGCTCCCTAACCTCTAACCTTTGATGGTTCCAAGTGCTCTTCTCTGAGGCCTCCTTTGGTTAAATGTTCCCTTGGTCCTTTCTTCTATAACAAGGCATAACTGTGTCATCTCTTTTCCAACTAAGGAATAAACTCCTTTGAAGACCTGAGACAAGTGGTCAGGGGTGGTGCTGGGTTTTCAGGGACAGGGCGGGGTGATAGCCTTGGACCCTAGTGTGACCTCCACCCCATTTGGGGCCTGGCTGTGGGAGGGGCCCTAGTGCTGAGTACTCAGAGTCGAACCCCAGGTCTCCTGCACCCGGCTCTCCCTTCGCTCAGCACTGCTCAGCATGCTGGGAACCCTCCCCGGCCTTGGGTCTTCATCTGTATGAATTACGCTGTTTCTTCTCTATTCTCTCTCTGTGTTTATCTCTGTTGTTGTGTCACTGACCAGCCAGCCACCCCGTCTCCGACGCGGGCACTCGCCTCTCTCCATGCTTCCGTTCGCGTGCCACCGGCCAAAGGTGACCAGGCCCAGCTTTCAGCGTGGCCGCTGTCAGAGGGGCCATGGGGAGCTCCGCCTCCTCCTTGGCCACCGAGACCGATTCAGACCACGGCTTCCCCCGGGGGCCGCCCTACCCAGGGCCCCCGGCAGCGGCTGGCTGGTGTAGGAGCGGCCCTGGGGGTCCTCTCTGGGGGAGTGCCCTGGTCACCAGGCAACACCCACGCCCCCGGGCCCGAAGGTAAGAAGGTGGGGAGGGGTTGCCTCAGAGGGGCCTCCGGCAGTAGACCTCTCAGGTGCCCCTCCTTGGCAGAGGTGTTTGCTCAGGTCTGGGGCCCCTGTCTCCCCAGCTCTGCACTCTCCTGCCACTGAGATGCTCTGGGATATCTCCACCCTTGGCCCAGCAGGCCAGGAACTCCTCCTCGTGGGCTGGGGCATGCTCGCGTAGCCCAGTGTTATGCTGCTTGCCTGTGGTTCTCCTGTAAAAGCTATCTGGAGACCCTCTTAGGCTGGGGAAGCTGCCAACCCTGGCCCCCACAGGCTGGCATGCATCAAGAGCTCTGGCTGGCTTCCCATTGACACTAGGGCTAGACCTTGCCTGCTGCCCCTCCCTGTCTGGGCACCTCTGCTCCAGTGTGGCTGCCTGCAGGGGTGTCAAGAGGCTTTGTGGGCCCTGGGGGCCGCGTGGCCGACCCTCACCTGCCTCCTTCCAAGCTGCTGTGTGGCCTCCGCTGCTCATCCAGAGGAGGCCACGTGCTCACCCGACACTCGGGCTTCAGACAGGCAGCAGCTCTGGGGTGCTGGGACTGGCTCCACGGGCCACCTGCCGCGTGATGCCTGGCTGTGACTGGCACAGGCAGCTCACTTACCTGCCCGCCATCTTCTGGGCATGGAGCTGGGTGGACAGGTGGGCACTGGCCTTCTGGGGCAGCTTAGACACTGAAGCCTGAGTTCCTAGTAGACCAGGGACATGAAAGGAGAGGTCCACAAGGCTGCAGGAGAACCTAGAGTCTTGTCTAAGTTGCAGGGTGCTGTTGGGGCACTCAAGGTCCAAAGAGCTGTGATGGCAGCATGGCCCATGGAGGCAGAGCGCCAGGCCTGGCAGCCACAGTGAACATTTGCACTTCCTCCTGCACGTTGGTGACCTGATGGATGCTTGTCTGAAAACTGTATACCTGTGTGGGAAGCGGGGACCGAGGGTTGAACCCAGTGGCATTCTACCAAAGCTACACCCCCATGCCTTTCTTTTTTATTTTGAAACAGGATCTCGCTAAGTTACTGAGACTGGCCTCCAACCTGTGATCCTCTTGTCTCAGCCTCCCATATTGGAATTACAGGGGTGCAACACCACGCCCAGTCTCATTACGTTTTTTGTTTGTTTTTTAAAGTGGGGATTGAACCCAGGGAGTCTACCTCTGAGCTAAACTCCCAGCCCTTTTTATCTTTTGTTTTGAAACAGTTTTGCTAGGTTACCAAGTCTTGCTGTGTTGCTGAGGCTGTCCTTGAACCTGTAATCCTCTTGTCTCAGCCTCCCAAATACTGGGATTACAGGCATGTGCCACCATGCCCGGCTTCCATTCCTTTTTATGGCTGACTGTTGTAAGGGTAGACCACCTCTTGTTTCTGTTCTGTTCACAGACTCTTGGGTTGTTTCCACTTGGCTTTTTTACTGCTATGAACATTCCTGTTGAAATTTTTGCATGGATACACTTTTCATTTGTATTGGGAACATCTTGGAGTGGAATTACTGGGGTTTATGATGAGCTTATGAAACACATTCCCATCAGCAGCCCTGGGGAGGCTCTCCTGTCACCCCATCTTGGACAGTGCGTGTTTAGTGGTCTTTTTGGTTCTTGCCACCCTAGAGAGTGTAGGAGTCTCTTATTGACTTGACTTGCATTTGCTGGTGGCTGGTGGTAGTGAGCGTCGCCTCACGTCTTCATCTGTCCACATAGGCCTTTTTATTTCCACTGTATGCGGATCCTGAGGAAAAGTTGTTAGGAGTCGAAGCCCTGGGCCTGGGCTGCGCTTCTCCATGGCGGTGGCTGCCATGTGGCTAGCCTGTTCTGCGCATGTTGTGGCTGTGGCAGGCGGCACCTGGCAGTGACATCACCACGCACTTGCCACATGGATGTGTGGCTTTGCTATTTTATTTTTTACTAAGTTCATGTATGCAAATGAAAGTTCAAGGTTTTTAAATCTGTTTTTCACATTTAAAAATTTTTATTTT
>PVLC010026122.1:0-23000 GCA_004027655.1 Graphiurus murinus | reverse complement strand
ATAAGTCAGGCGTAGTGGCACATACCTATAATCCCAGTACTTGGGAGGCTGAGACAAGAGCAGTACAAGTTTAAGGCCACCCTCAGCAATTAAGCAAGACCCTAAGCAACTTAGTGAGCTCCTGTTTCAAAAAAAAAAAAAAAAAAAAAAAGTTAGTGCAGGTGGCTTAACTAAGAGGTAGAACGCCTCTGGTTTCAATTTCCAGCACTACAAAACAAAACAAAACATAACAAAAAACTAATAAATATATGAAAGACAGTGTGAGCGCATAATTATATTAATACAAATAAAACCAACATTGAGATAATAGCAGTTTAGCCAGAAGATTGGCAAAGATATTACCACTATCTGGGTTAGGTTAGGGGAAGCCATGAGGTATCTCTTCAATTCTTGGTGAAAGTGAAAACCAGCACCTACTTTTTAGAGAGCAGTTTGGTCATATTTGTCTGTGTTCTAAATGTGTATAGTCTTAGGCCAAGTAATGCTACTCACGGGGAGATATTCTAAGATAAACATACACACATGTGCAGTATAATCAGCAAAATTTAAAATTCACTACTCAATAAATATGTGCTGCTTACAAATTATATAAATTTACAGTTACTAACTTGGAAAGATGTCTTAAATGTACAAAGAATAAGAAGCATGTAAAATGTGAAATTGCAAATCTAAAGCAAATATTTGAACACACATATGCCAGACATATATCCAGGCCTGACAAGAAGTAGCAAGGAACAAGACAGAGAAATTTCCTGCCATCAAAGATGTTAGGATCAAAGTATGAGCCAATAAAGTCAGGTAACACATACCTGAGGAAATGGGTATCAAGCCTGAATAGCAGCTACCTATATTTAATAGGATCTGGGGTAATTTCTACTTTTTCTTTATTCCTCTTTTTACTACTCATATGTGAGAATACTAATGTCAATTTCAATACCCTATATGGGGAAAGGGATCTGGGAAGGGAGCTGGGGGAAAGCCCACCAAGTGCGGTGTGCATGTACGTCACTACCACTAGGAACTGCATTATAATGTGAGACTATAATGCACCAATAAAAGTATATTAAAGAAAGCACATGTTTGATTTTTTTTTTTTTTTTTGCGGTACTGGGGATTGAACTCAGGGGCATTCTACCTCCGAGCTACACCCCCAGCCCTATTTTTATTCTTCATTTTGAAACCGAGTCTCACTAAGTTGCGGAGTGCCTCACTAGGTAGCTGAGGCTGGCCACGAACCCGGATCCTCCAGTCTCAGCCTCCCGAATGCTGGGATTACAAGTGTGCACCACCAACATGTTTGATTTTTTAATGAGAAAAATATTATCCTCTGAAACATACAAAAGTCATTTGTGGAGGGCATGGTGAACTGCCCTTTGAGAGGTGCTAGAAAATACAGGTAGAATGGTATTTATTCAAACTGATATATATCCTATTATGAGGAATGTCATTATCATTATTAATTAAGTTTATTATCATTATTAATAAAGTTAAGTATAAGGGCAATATGACTTTCCATATGAAAGCACAATATTACACACACAAAATCATGGCTCATGTCTCTAGGTAGCAAATCCAAAGACATCTGAGATACTATCATACAAAGATGAATTAAAAAATCAATTAATTACAGCTCTTATGAGGTACAAAGTGGCCAAAGTTTCTCTGACTGAGAAGAAAGAGCCACCAGCAAAGTCCTATGTCAGGTGCTAAATGGCAAGTCCACCATGAAAATGGCAACATCCTAGATTTTGCTAATCTTTTTCCATTTAAAAAGGCAGTAAAATATTTGAAAAAGAAAAGAAGGCATGCTTTAGTTCAACTTATTTTTCATGTTTGACTTTAATTTGGGGAATACACCTCCATATTTTGATATTAACATCTATTTTATGTTTTAATCATTCTTAAATGTATAGTTCAGTTGATATGAGTTCCTCAATTTTGGGGTGATGTCTGTCATTTGAGCCGCAAAACTGCAGCTTTCCTGGAAGTCCATTATGGGAATAATTGGATTTTCTGTCTTTCTAAGCACATATTCATTTGTCTTTTTTATAAGGCTGGTCTTGGTATTAGAATGCCCTGCCTACCTTCTCCTGGAAGATCTCTGAATTTTTATGACCTGGGTCAGAAGTTGAATGCAGGGCACAAGATTCTCATCAGCACTGGTGTTGCTGTATATCATCAGAGCATCTGTAATCTACTGTTACAAAGAGCTCACATTCTACCCACCTACCTTTTTTTTTTTTTTTTGCAGTACTGGGAATGGAACCCAGGGGCATTCTACCTCCGAGCTATACCAGTAACCCTATTTTTTATTCATTTTTTTGAAACAGGGTCTCTCACTAAGTTGTGTAAGGCCTCACTAAGTAGCTGAGGCTGGCCGCAAACCCGGATCCTCCAGTCTCAGCCTCCCAAGTACTGGGATTCCAAGTGTGTGCCACCACACCTGGCTCTACCCACCTTTATTTTAAAGCTCAGGAGAGAACTTTGCCCATTCAACTTTAGAAATAAAAGAGTGTGCATCTCATTGGTGTTTTGGAGTCAAACTAGAGGCATAAGGGTGCACATTTTGAAAATATAAAATTGTGATACCCCAGCCTGAAAAAAATGAGCTTAAACAGTATAAAAATTTTACTTTCAAACTGAGAAACTGGAAGTTAGAGAATCCAGGCAGATTGACCAAGTCACCACTCTATCCATCATCACTCAAGTAGGACTTTGTCTCAGGATACAAGATAACTGCTAAAGTTCAAGACATCTCTTCAGCATGCTATACTGAAGACTAAATAAACAGAAGACCTTCTTTCTCTTTTTAGGAGACTTTCTCTAAGTTCAATTCAGTTACTTGGCTGCATCTAGTTACAAGGTAGGCTAGAGAAAGCAATCGTTTTAACAAAGCGGTAAGTAAGGTGTCAGGTAAAATATCAGGATCCTTATTTATGAGGAAAAATGGGAAGAATGGATATTAAGAGACCACAGATAGATGTGCACGCATGCGTGCGTGTGTGTGTGTGTGTGTGTGTGTGTGTGTGTGTGTCTGTGTGTGTGTGTGTGTAAGTTTTTCCACAAATGCAGCCAGACTTTTAGGAAGTGATTAGATCACAAGGGCTTGGACTTCATCAGTGGATTAATCCATTGATAGCTAAATGGACTGCTGGAAAGTGGGACTGATATGGAGGAAATAGTTTACTGGGGGTGTGCCCTTGAGGAACATACCTTGTCCTTCTTGGTGTCTGTCTGTCTGTCTGTCTGTCCCCCCCCCTTCCTGTCTACCATGAGCTCAACAACTTTCCTCTAACATGCCCTTTCCTCTAACATGTCCTCAGACTATGGACTGAGACTTCTGAAACTATAATCTTTTCCTCCTCTAAGTTGCTGTTATCTAGTATTTTGGTCACAGTGATACAAAGCTAACACATAAGAAAGAAAAAAAGGCATGAATAATATGCAAAGGAGCCTGAGAAGTGTTGCAGTGCTTAAAAAAAAAAAAAAAAAGAAAAGGAAGGGAGAGAGGGAAGGATGGGAGGAAGAAGCAGAGGAGAGGAGGCAAGGGAAGAAAGGTACGCCTAAATGGTAAAGTAGCTAAGCAGATTGTTACAAGGATGGGCAATATGCAAACACAACTCCATCTGCCTACACTTCATTAATTCACAAAGACCCTATAGACAGAGTGTGTGTGTGTGTGTGTGTGTGTGTGTGTGTGTGTGTGTGTAAAACCATATAAATCCAGAAAAAAGGCTAAGAAGAGGAGCCTTATCCAAGTCAGTGTGTCCAACAGGGTACATGTATGTAAGATAACATTAACACAAGCAGCTACTTTGAGGTAAATGTGAATAGGAGTACCAGAGATCCCCCAGAAAGTCACAAAAAATCTTGAGGACCTTGAAGAACAGATGTATCATGAGTTATGAAGTGGAATTTTGAGTCAACTCTCTCTAGAACATAAAGGGCATTTGCACATGAGTTTAGTTGTTTTAAAACTTCAACTTTCTTCTCATGTCAATCTCCCAATGTAAATGTAAGGAGCATGGAGAAATGTTTATGTGAACTTTAATAAAATATAAGCTTTATGACATTGGAAAACAAATGTAAATGCCACACAGCTTGTTACTGGTTCAAACACATCTGGGGCCTACGGTTCTCATGAACTGCCTCCATCAGGAAGGAGATAGGTGCCATGAGCTGATCAACCTACAGAGGAGTCAGGATTGCTGGAATCTAATGTTAAATCTGGGCTTGGTTGATTAGTGATGTATGCCTTGGGCTTTGGACCTGGGGGGGAAGCTGATGTGCATTATATCTGTTGTCCCTTTTGGACATGGTGACTCTTTCATTGTGGGGACTTATGGCAACACCATTGAGTGCAATAGGTGCAATGGCTGTGTTTACTTACAAAACTTCTGATGCCAAATGAGTGGTATTTTTTCCTCTTTACTCCAATTCCTTCAAAAAATTCAATTCACTTTTGACTCTAACTATCCACCATTAGCACAAACCCTAGGAGTTGAGCGCTCAGCCCCATAGAACTGTCTCCTGCTTCATATGCCAGTTGTAAGTCCCAGACATCCCAAACTTCTGAGTGACAAGTTATGAACCAGGGCTTTCCATGATTTTCCTCCTCTGTTTAGATAATTTACTAGAATGTCTCATAGAGCTCAGGAAGCTATTTATATTTGCTCCTTTATTATAGGGCATATAACTTCAGGAACAACCAAATGGAAGAGATCCTAGAGCAAGGTATGAGGGGTGAGTGGGATGGAGTTTTCATATCCTCTACAGACGTACCCCTCCTTCTAGCAATGTGTTCACCAACCCAGAATCTGAATCCATCATTTAGGGGGTTGTCTAGAGGTTTCATTATATAGGCACAATTGATGGAATTTTTGACAATTGGTGGCTAAACTCAATCTCCAAGGTGCCTCTTCCCTCCTTGCAGGTGGGAAGTGGGGCTGAAAGTTCTAACCCTCTAATGAGGTAGTTTGGTCTTTTGGTTACCAGTCCCCATCCTAAACTTATATAGGGGCCCCCAGACACTAGGGTTTTAATCTACTTTGGAGATACCAAGGGTTTTAGGATCTATATGCCAGGAGCCAGGAACAAAGACCAAATATTTACTTTTATTGTATCCCATGCTGTGATTGTTCAGACTTACTAGAAAAATTTTAAATTGCTCATTTTCAGCCAAATCCTTTCTACAGTGGGACAGAAAATCAGAGACATAGAAGACGGGCTCTATGAAATGAAGACACCCGAGTCTATCTAAGTCATCCTGTGACATGATAGTACAGTCTCTTCTATAACTTTCTATAAATAATCAGCCCTCTTTAGGACTTCCTATGGAATGGAATAATAATAAATATGTCAATGGCAAATAATATGAGCAAAACTTCTACTATGCTAGACTCTTCACAGAGCATTCTCTTATCTAATCCCTCAGGAACTCCAGGAGAAACACACCATCATGATTTCCATTTTCTTGATGAGAAAACTGACATTGGAGGCTAAGAGTCCTTCCTGCCAAAATCCTACAGCTGGTAAGTGCTGGGGCTAAGATGTCAGCCAGAAGCCCTCTATCATGGTACAGATTGTACTGACTATCTTCATCTTACTATCTCTAAGAAGGAACAAGCAGAGCCGCACAATTCATGGGAATGAGAAGAGATTTTTATTCCATGCTTGAGTTCTCCCCAGAGGAATGATCCGTGCAAGGTAGATTCATATCCTTAAAACATGGAGGGGGGATGACCATTCTTAGGCACCTCATTGAGTTTAGTTCCTAGTTAGGAGAAAATTTATAACTAAAATCTGGAAGAACAAATATATATATATATATATATATATATATAATATATTAACAAATATATATACATAATATTAACAAATTTATATATCTATATTTTGGTGCTAGGGATTTAACTCAGGAGCATTCTACCTCTGAGCTACGGCCCTTTTTAAATTTTGAAACGGGGTCTCACTAAGTTGCTGAGGTTCTCACTAAGTTGCCTAGGTTGGCCTTGAACCTGTGATCCTCCTGCCTCAGTCTCCCAAGTACTGGCATTACAGGTGTGCACCATCATACCCAGCTTGGAAGAACAAATATTTTAAAATATTTTTTAAAAAGATTTTCTTCCTCATAGCATTTGTCCAGTCCAATATCCTTTGGCTAGAGTTGAATTGTAGGAGAGAAGGCTTCTGAACAAACAGTCCCTGCCCCTTCTCACTAAGGGACAAATTAGCCAACTATTTCTGTTTCCTCTCATCAGAGTCTCAGTCAATGGAGTACCATTTTGTCACTTACATTCTAGTGGGAATGTGACAGAGTGATCAATGATGACAAATCCATAGAACCTAATCAATCATGGGAGGGAACTGGACTCACACAAGGAGAGTACAGTCTCAGGGATAATTTCTCTTCTCCTCAAGACATAATGTAGGTAAGGGGCATCTGCCATTTATTCCTGACTACCAGGTACTCATTCATATCCTCATTCTCATCTAACCATATTTAGAATTCATATGATGTGACAAGCCCTGTTTTAAGCATGAGGAGACAGCACAAAAACTCCAGCTCCTCCTACCCTCACTGAGTTTGCAGGCTGTCTGGGGCAGACACTCACCAGTATAACTTAATATAATTCCAGAAGGTGAGATGACCATGAGAATAAGAAGTGACTCTCAGAGTAATGCAAAGAGCCTCTAAAACAATCTATAGGCTCAACCAGAACATTCCTTGGAATAAGCTACAAGGAGGTCATGTCAATCCCATGAACAGAGAAAAGACATGGCCACCTTCCTCTTACAAGTGCTTTGGAGGCTGGGGGTATAGCTCAGTGGTAGATCACATGTTTAGCATGCATGAGACCCTAGTTTGGTTCCCAGTACCACAAAAATTAAAAATAAATAAATGTAAAAAGTGATTCACAGGCTGTAGGATTCTCTATCCCTGGTTTCACACAGTCTCATTTCTATCTGTGACCCAAAAGGAAGAAAGAAAGCTTCCATCTGGCCCAGCTTTTTTTTTTTTTTAATGATGCAGTCTCAAATAATGAGAAAAGAAAAATAATAAACTCCAGAGCTTGCCTTAAAATAATATTTTACCAATAGGATATGTCATAAATATGAAATGGCAAAGAAAGATGTTCCCAGATTTGTCCGTTGTCCTTTGTTAGCCAGACAGATAATGAGTTCCCATCAGGGATTTTTTTTTCTCATTCAAACATGAACTACATATAACTTCCATACTTCTGTGAAAATGGAAGCCATAAATCATAAGTTATTGTTTCCTAGAAACTGGGATTTTACAAGGGAGAGCCAAACAAAGTCCTTTGTTTCATGAACTTGAAATTTTTTAATTAAATACCACTTTAAACTCACACATCCATAAGCCAAATGTTCCCAATTCATTCAGCTTTAGAGCACAGTACCCAAGCCTTCCTTCCATGGATGCTTGGGAGAGGTAGGATTTCCCACATATTTTTCCTAAAGTTTCCCTCTGTCCATTTAGAACTGCAAATATATCACAGGATAGGGACTAGTTCTTAGCAATTTCCTGTAGTTATTACAACCAAGGACAGGACTATACAGATAGACCACAGGGCTGGAGATGTACCTCAGTGGTAGAGCACTTGTCTAGCATGCATGAGCTATGGGTTCAGTCTCTATTACCACAGGGTAGAAACATTTAAAAAAGAACCACAGATAGGCCATAAAAATATAAGAAAGGAAGAGAAGAGAGGTGTAATGGAGAAAGATGAGAAGTAAGAAACGAAGAAAAGGATGGGGAGAGGGAGAGAGGGACAGAAGGAGAGGATTTACCTTGGATAAGGGGCATCTAAACCTAAGACATTTCATCTGGTCTGACCCACAGACCATGGAGGCAGAATCTGGGTAGTTTTCACCAATTTCCTTCATTTTAGCATGCTTTCAAACTACATTTGTCACCTCCCTCACATGTGAGGACATTCCTACAATGTAAACAGCAGGGATACACACCACTTCCAGGAATGCAACCCCCCCCCCAAATTTCCTGCTCTGTTTCCTACACTTGCTCCTCTTTCACCTGCTGGCAAGAGGCAAAGGACCCATGGAGGTCCCTGAGACCCTGGAAAATGGGAGACAACACCATGAAGGCCTCTGAGCCCCTGAATGATTGCCTGGAGCACAGTGCTTCCCCCCGAGCAGACTGTGATAGGAGCAAGAAGGGTAACACATCGAGCCAGGCATGGTGGCGCACGCTTGTAATCTCAGCATTCGGGAGGCTGAAACCGGAGGATCCGGGTTCGCGGCCAGCCTCAGCTACTTAGTGAGGCACTCCGCAACTTAGTGAGACTCGGTTTCAAAATAAAGAATAAAAAATAGGGCTGGGGGTATAGCTCGGAGGTAGAATGCCCCTGAGTTCAATCCCCAGTACAGAAAAAAAAAAAAAAAAAGAAAGAAAGAAAGGTAACACATCAACAAGTGGGTGTTGTTTCTACATAATTAACCAGCCCTGAACAATCGTCCTTTGCTCCACTGTCCAACCAAGGCAGATGACTCTAATAGATACCTCACAGGTAAATTCTCTCTTCTATTATTTTCCATGTCCCAGCAATCCTGACTTCACATTCAGAAGGCCTCAGAGATCTTTTCCCAGTGCTTAAAAAACCAAATTGACTGTATTTCAGTCAATTTGTAATTTAGCCTTACTCTTTCAAAGCCTTGAAGAATGAGGCTACAGCTCAAGTCAAGATGAGAAAACGTTTCTAAACCAGGGGTCAGCACATTTTTCTCTAAAGGTCCAGAAAGCAAGTATTGTAGGCTTCATGGACCCCATAGTCGCTGTCTTAACTGGCCAGCCATGTCGGCAATACATGAATGAACAGATATGGTTCCAGCAAGCTGTACTTGACAGAAATGGGTAGCAGGCCAGATTTGACCTCTGGGCCATAGTTTGCTGACCCCTGCTCTAAATTATTCCACATTTTCTCTGAGTGCAGTGATACTGAATCCCCATGCAAACTCTAGTATCAATTTCAATCCCTGTGACATTGGTTTATATTTATTTGTTTGTCTTAAACCTCATGCTTTCTCTTGAGTAGTGTCAGTTATGACAAATGAAGTTGTCAACAGTATTTAATTCTTCTTTCTGCTTCAGCCCCACACCATGCCCAGCATGAGGTAAAATGTAATAAATTTTAGTTCCTTTCTATTTCCCTTGAAGCTTGCCTTTGAAGATCAGGCTTGAAGTGGGACCTGAATTTGAGTCCTATTAGTCTATGACTCTAGTTAAATCACCTTCCCTTGGTAAGCCTCAGTTTCCAAATCTGTAAAATAAGAATAATGATTTCAAACTTTCAGGATTTTGTGGGGTGGAGTTGAGGGAGGCAGAGAACTACATGGAATAGTATATATATTTTGTAAAATGTAAATCCCAATACAGAGGTAAAAGACTATTATTATAAGCTGCCTCTCCCTTCTTGCATTCTAAATTTACTTTCTTCCCACTGGAAACGTGATTTTTCCCCCTGACAAATCCCAAGGAGGTCCACTAAATCCCTATTTAGCCTAGGCCAAGAGGCTGCGGGGGTGCACAGGCTGCCTCCACCTGTGTTCTGATCGACTGCCAGAAACCTGAGCTTCCTTTACAGCCACTAACTGGATCCAGAGCAGGCTGCTCTAGTTGCCAAAGAATGTGACTGCTTTAAAGAGATAAAATGCAATAAAGATATGTCTGTAATGGGCATTCTCAGTATGGCCTGACTGGCCAATGATAGGGCATTTGGCATTGGACCCAATGCCATTGGAAATGAGCTGTGGAACTGAAGTCCTTCTCCCATCAAGAGAGTACCACCCTTAGCCATCCACAGCTAAAACCTTCAAAGTACTAAATTCATGGCTCCTTTTAGTCAAGAATTAAAATAGTGAAAAAGAGTTGTGTATAGAATTTGTATCCTATGGTTGCATATTCTCATGGCAAGCCCATTCTACTGAAAGATGTCATGCATGTTAAACTCCAGACTCCCAAGATAGCCCGAGCTTCCCCACCTACAGACAGTGCAGGAGACAGAAGGCTGCGATACTTGTACTGATTGGTTCTTCTCAACTAGTCAGTTCCTGACAGGGTCTAGAATAGTGCGTGGCAAGAGCAGGGCCTCACAGATTCTCTAAAACACCCAGTTCTAGATCCAGGTGTTGTTCTATATCTGGTGGGGGAGGGGGCCAAATATCCAACAAGGATGCCATAGCTCCTCCATCCTGTACTCCTCAGAAGTTCCTCATGAAATCTTAGTTCATCTTAGTTAACAGATCCACATACCCACCCAAGATCTCAAACTAAAAACCCATCAGCATCCTTGACTAATCTTCTAGGATCTAATGCATCAGCAAATCCTATTAAAAATCCAAACACATTTTGAATTTCTTCTCTTTAGTTCCAACATCATGACCTAGACGTTTTTGGTCTCAATTACTTCAATAGCTTCTTACATGATACTCTGCTTCCACACCAAGCCCAAAGCTCAGTTCCCCATTGAACCAACGAGGGCTGCTACTGCAGCAGACTGTATCAGTGGCTCGTTGGTAGACTCCCTAACCTGCATGATCTAGCTCTTTCCTTCCTTTCCAACACCATCCCATCTCACTCTTCTCTCCACTGCTGTGCTGCAATTACTGTTCTTGGAAAACACCCACCTCTAGACTCCACTTAAGGACCTTTGCTCATGTTTTTTGTTTACTTCTAAATCTACCTGTAAATTCCTTGCCTATATTCTTCTTCTGCAGGTAACAACCAAAATGCCACCTCCTCAAAGAGGTCTTCAGGGATTCCTCAGTCAATCTCATTCTTAGTTATCAACCTGATGTTCTTATTCTCTGACCTTCCCCTTTCTTTGAAGATTTGGACTTGCTCAGAAGTTTTACATACACAGATGTTGCAACTTTCAGAAGATGTGGTATCCATGAAAATATCCATGGTCATTTTCCAAATATGTTACCACATTTTTCAATGTTATATTGGTTTGTCTTGTCTTTTTTTAATGCCACTTCACTTAGCTAATGTGTTATAAACTCTACTTGGGATTGCAATAATGTCTTGTCACTTGTACTAGGAAAAAAAATCAATAAAAAGCAAATCTTCTCTCATTATATATGGGAAGAAATTCTAAATCACATTCATAAACACCTTTTTCACCCCCAAAACTCCCTTCTCCCAACATTCAGAATGAACCCCCAGACCCAAGAGCAGTCTAGATATCTGCATTTGAATCATGGGACACTGTCTACCCTTACTGTTTGAGTTTGATGCTTGTCATCAGTCTTACCAGGTCACCTAGAAGGCAGGGAACCCATCAGATTTATCCATCTTTAAATCCATCAACTATTCTGGTGGCTACTCCAAAATCATGTTTGAATCCATAAAAAGACTGAGACAGTTAGTGACCCAAGCATCTCACTTACTGGGTGGCCTGGTTTGGGTTAGGCTTCGGGAATCTAATAAGGGGACACCCAGAAAGATGAAACCATATCCTTTAATTCCTGTTCATTCAATAATCTCATAATAATTTCTAACACAATTATAAACAAAGGGTAATTGTGAGGAGTCTTTGTTTGCCCCCCTCCTTGGGGAGCCTTCAGGAGTACTTTTCAAAGTCTTGGATGTGGCTCGCTCATGTCAAGCCCATTGTCTGAGGGTCCCTGGAAGCCTCGCCTCCCTTCTCCCAGCCCCATGCACTCTTGTGAGCACGGCCCTCCATCGAGGGTGTTCCTCACACAGGAACTTTGCTCTTAGGGGAAAGTTCCAGATGACAGCTCATAAATTTAGAAGGCCCTGGTCTCAAAAGATACTCTGAGTGATTTCAACAGAGTACACGAGGAGAGGGTGGTTTTAAAACAGTTCTGCCCCAAGGGCTCAGAAAGAGGAGGCGTCTATGTAGGAGTACAGGCCAAAATACTCATTTAAACACCTATATATTTTCTGGTAACCTAAGCCATACATTCTTTTGCATCAATAAAGAACTGATTATTAAAATCTCCAGTATACACACACACACACACACACACACACAACCTATTATTTACCCACCCACTTGACAGATGAGTAAACTGAGTCTAGAGATTTCTGAGTGCTATGCTGGAAGAGGACCTTAGGAAATATGCCCAACAGGCCAGGCTCCATGTGACCCCATATGCCTTCTTTCTCGTCACACTTAGAAATTGGCCCTGACTGACACAGAAAATGTTCAGCCTGACAAATGGAGACCATCTGTATGTACTGGTAAAAGTAGGTGCATTCAGGATGAAAATAGATTAAGTGGAGACCACCATAATAGAAACAGGGAGCTCAGGTCATGTGGGTAATTTGCATGAATCCTGTTCGAGTTGACATTTGTACCTCTGAACACTGAAGGGCAAGATTTGATTTTAAGTGTAGAGGAGGACACGGGGATGGCTCAACTCATCTTAATCACTAGGTTTTCTTCCTCTTGTGGTTAGGAACTTAGGTGTATACTAAGTTCCCGATCATTCTACTCCCAGCTTTCCTGATCACTCTATTCCCAGCTTTCAAAACAATGCCTACAGCTGGGGGTGGTGGCGCATACTTGTAATCCCAGTACTTGGGAGGCTGAGACAGGAGGATCCCGGTTTGCGGCCAGACTCAGCTACTTAGTGAGAAGACCCTGTTTCAAAATAAAGAATTAAAAATAGGACTGAGGCTATAACTCGTGGGTAGAATGCCCCTGGGTTCAATCCTCAGTGCCACACACACACACACACACACACACACACACACACACACACACACACACAAATGCCCACCACATAGTCAACATAGTCAACAAGTGCACTGTAACTTTTAGGCTGCTATTATTACATATACTCAAGTTCATCCTTCGACTCTCTGGGACTCAGACCACTATTTGAACATAGGCCATTCTCCTTTATAGTAGACTGCTATTTCTACCCTTAAACGGAGATGAGACCACTCTTCATCCCAACCTCAAGGTGTCCCTTGGTCTCTCTGAGGTACATGGTGCAGAGATGGAACATCATGAATCTCCCCCACACCAGGCCTAAAGGATGAAGGTATGAACAGCTGAGTATACAATTCATGGACCAGAGCCCAGTGAAGTCACTACTTTGGGGGCCCAGGACTGTCATCACTGTCCTCGCAAGTCCATGCTTCTGGACTCCTGCAGTGGACTCCACACACCTGCAGCATCTGGTTTAAGGCTGAGCATTTGACTACAATAGACCAGATCCACATTCGGCTTGACTTGGGTCCATGGGCAGTCTAATGAATTTCTCTGGGACTCAACCTCTTTGACTGTGAAATGGGATGCAGCAAATGGAAAATGTGATGTGTACACGATTGTCTAGGGATCTTATTATGATGCAGGTTTAGTCTCAGCAGTCCTGAGGAGGGACCTGAGATCCTGTGCTCCTAACACACTTCCAGTGAAGATGTGGCCCACACTTGGAGCCACAAGGTCACAGGGCTGTAAATGAGACACTGAGAATAAAAGCAGACTACATTAATAAACATTATAAAGCAAGTTATTAATAATCACTATACATTAATAAACATTATAAAGCAAGTTATTAATAATCACTATCAGTAGCATTTTGGTGACAACATATGAAATTACCACCAGCCAGATTTGAGTTAGACTGCTTCTGGCTCTGAGTCCTTTTATACCAGTTCTGTGATCCCATCTGAAACCTCCTTTAGATCTTCCCCTGAGCCCTCCTGTAACTACAGAAGTCAAGGGCACAGTGAGAAGATATTTTATTACCCATGTATTTATGTATGGGTTTTTGGGGTTTTAAAACTGGCAATTAAAACCTTGTAAATTTGTATTATCAACAAAATAAATGTAGACGGGTTAGTTACTTGTTGCTAATAAATTTGATCATTCATTTATAAAACGAATGTTCGCCCAAGAATCACAGAGCACTCTATAAATATCGCTTCACTAAGCCACAAACCACCTTGACAAGGAAGGCACACAGCACCCCTGGGGGGTTAAACAAACCCTCCGGGCCTGGGGGATGGGAGGCAGGGCCTGAATTCCATCCTCCCGGTTCCCTTCCTTAGTCAGGTTCAGCTTCTGCCCCAGGGGCCTGACTCTTTGAAGCATGATATCCGTTTGGAAGCATTTCAAACCAGCCTGCCTGAAGGCCAGTCCCCAGATAGCCCTAGGAACCTGTCTACAGGAGCAGGAGAAAATCATCTCTCTCTCCTGGAGAGGCGGAGGACTGCTCCCCCTTCCTCTTTCCTTCCTGCACTCTGGGCCGCTCAGCTACTGGTGAAGAGCACATTTCCTAACCCACAGCCCAGCTATGCCTGGAAGGAACACAACAGCAAAACTAGTTTCCCAGCCAGCACACCCACTTCAAGCCTCACCTGCCTGAGTCCCCTCTTTTCTTCTCTCCCATAAATTGACTAAGTAAAGCCTTTATCCTTGACTCCTGGTACCCTGGAGGGAGCAGGGCTTAGGAGGCTGGGGACCACAGCCCTCATATTCTTTAGCTGTGAGCTGGGATTACTACAGCCAACATCACCTAGAGGATGTGAGGATGCTCAGAGATGATGTGTGAAAAGCAATGAAATTTATCACTGTGAGTAGTGGTGGCACCAGTCACGATGTTGGTCACAGATGCAACACCAGTGTAGAGCATCAGGTCAAATTGTAGAGCCTTGAGCAATAAAAGTATATGTTGTATCTGGGCATGGTGGTGCATGCCCATAAACCCAGTACTTGAGAGGCTGAGACAGCAGAATTGCAAGTTCCAGGCCAGCCTCAGCAACCTAGGGAGGCTCTGCCTAACCTAGCGAGTTCTTGCTTCAAAACATAAAATAAAAAGGGCTGGTGTGTAGCACAGAGGTAGAATGGCCCCAGGTTCAATCTCCAGTACTACACACACACACACACACACACACACACAGTATGTTTTCCTGTGACTCTTTACAGACACACAAGCATGCATGCACATTTGCTACACATGCACACAAATATATATCTGCAAACACCTACATACACCAACATGTATGTCGATGTACACCTGTGTACCCATCTCCCCCACACACATGTGCACATGCCAACATGTTTGCACACCCACATACATACCTCTCCCCAACACTCCCCCAACCCTGGTCACAGACACTCACATACCTGTGAGCACACACACACACACACACACACACACGCACACACACACACCTTATAAAAAAAATCCAAAGCACCCAAACTTTGCTCACATTTAAACACCATTACTTGATGTCAAAATTCTGGGTAAGTATCAAAAAACTGAATCAATCTCTCTCAGTATTTCTGTCTTTTTAGAGGCAGGGAAATAGGAGGGTTGGTCTCTCATTTGAGTGTTTCCCTAAACAGAGTTTAGGCTGTCTGGAACACCTAACCCAACTAGTTATCTCATCTTACTCCTTCCCATCTTACTCCTTGGCCAGACCGGCTTCTGAAACACTTGCCTGCCCCCCTGCCTTCCTGTCAGAGGAACTAAGATCTCCACTGCCACAAAGCCGGATGGAGAAATGATCCTCGCTGGTCCTAGCCTCAGTCTGCTGACTGGCCCTGCTCCCTTGGTTCTGCCTTTGTCTGGGCACCTGTAGCATCGCCATGCTCTTGTGCTTGGCCTCACAACATGTGTGTTAGAGATGTATTATTATTCGTCATATCTTAGCTCCTGTGGATTTCTTTTTTACTCGTGGCTTTCCTGTGCTGTCTCGAGTCAGCCTCTGAAAGAGCAGGGCTTATCTTTTTTTTTTCCTTCGGTACTGGGGATTGAACCCAGGGGCATTCTACCTCAGGGCTACATCCCTAGTCCTATTTTTTGTTCTTTATTTTGAAACAGGGTCTCGCTAGGTTGTGGAGGGCCTTGCTAAGTAGCTGAGGCTGGCCACGAACCCGGATCCTCCCGTCTCAGCCTCCCAAGTACTGGGATTACAAGCATGTGCCACCACGCCTGGGTAGCAGGGCTCATCTTGGTGAGCTATACTGCGATCCTAGAGGAAGGTAGCAATGCAATGGGAACTTGAAACATTCCATTCCTCACAGCTGCCTTTAATTAATCAATGCAGAGGATCATAGAACTTTTGAGCAGAGAAGCAAAAGTAAAAAGCAAATAGAATATATTTGGGGGAAAGGGTATTGAGGATTGAACCCAGAGACATTCTACCTCTGAATTGCACTCCCAGACCTATTTTATTTTTGTTTTGAGACAAGGTCTCTGTAGACTGCTGAGGATCTCACTACATTTCTGAGGCTGGTCTTGAACCTGCAATCCTCCTGTCTCAGCCTCCCAAGAACTAGGATTACAGGCAGGCACTATCACACCTGGTTGCAAATGGAATATTAAGCTTGCTGAGACATATCTATAGAAGGGAAAGGAATTAAAAGCTCTTGAGTATGTCTTTCTATAACAAGACTTCTGGTTTGCCCTGTGATTGAAACACTTCCACAAAAGGTTTCAAATCATCACTCTCACCACTTGCCATGTGAGGTTCTTTCCTAAGAAGGCAAAGTCTGCCATAAGGAATATCACCTGCTGTTCTGGGGCTGAGCTTGACTTGCCTGCGACCACCCCGAGTCAGCCATCCAATCAAAGAGGAGACGTCTTCCCTTTGCTCAGATGATTGCCAAGTGGACATGACAGTATGAAACCGTTTTTCCACAGTGAAGGCATTGAAGTGTTACGTGGGTCTGTTTTTTAATTTCTTAATGGAAGCTTCAGTGGATACAGTTTGCCTGGAAGCATGAAGATTCCTACTAGCTTTTCTAATAAAGTGAACTTCTATAAGCCTTTTGAAATTTTTCTTCACCCTCCAATATAAAACCAGTCAAAAGCTATTTATAAGTATTTTTGAATGAGTATGGTTTTAAAGAGTAGGATGTCTTCTTTGTTTAATGCAATGAATGTTGAAGGAGAAAAGTTGGTCAACTCTGGAGTTTTAGTGGCATGGTTATTTTCATCGAGAATATCACCCCTGTGTATGTCCCAGTTCACTTCAGTTTTAAGGCACATGGCAAGGTGTCAACCTTTAAGGCTCAACCACTTCATTTTCTAGTCTTCAGGGATTTCCCCATGGTAGGCCATCTCCCCAGTTCTTTATGCTTTAACATGGCACGTAGCAAATTTCAGGCATCTTTTCACTCAGTTCTCAAAAGCAGGGCATCTTGGCAAGTCCGCCTTGCATTTTTAAAAAAAAAACTTTATTGATATTTAATTCAGATACCATAAAATTTTCCCCAAAGTAAACAATTCAGTAGTTTTTAGTGTATTCAGAGTTGTCTAACCATCACCATAATCTAATTCTGGAACATTTCTATTACCCTACAGAGAAATTTCATACAGAGCACACATTAGCAGTCACTTCCATCCTACCTGCCCCTAATCTTATGCAAACACTAATATACTTCCAATCTCCATAGATTTGTCTATTCAGGCCATTTGTTATATAGAGAATTACACAATGTGTTGCATTTCGTGACTGGCTTCTTTTCACTTAGAATAATGTTTTCAAGGTTCACCTATTTTGGGACGCATATCATTCTTTTGTACCCATTGTATACCACCTTTCATGTATCCATTTATCAGTTGATGGATATTTGGCCCCTTTGCATTTCTGTCTTTTGCTATTATAAATAATGCTACAGAGAACATTCATGTATAAGATTTTGCACAGATATATATTTTCAGTTCCCTCAGGTAGATATTTAGGGATGAAATTGCTGGGTCATATGGTAATTCCATGTTTCAGAGTGTGAGGAACTGTGAACTATTCCACACAGTGGCTACACCAAGTTTGCATTTCTACCAATAAGGTAGGAGGGTTTCAGCTTCTGCACACCCTCACCAACACTTATCATTGTCTGCCTTTTGAATAATCAGGCTTGAGTTCTTAGTCTGAAGCTTTGTTTTGAGACACACATTTGAAGAAAAGAAGGACATTTGGAAAACTTACTTCAAGACACTTTGTTCCCCTAATACTCCATTAGAATCCCTGACTCTGGGGCAGGTGCAGCACATTGAACGAAAGAGGCTGCTGTGTTTCAGAATAAGGAGGCCCCTGTGGATTCCTTTTTGGTTTCAGCTCTTGCAAATAGTGTCCCTTTGGTGGCCTCATAAGTAGAATGAAGATGGCATTTCCATTATTCATTACAACAAAGCAGGGCATATTTAGGAACATGTCTAGGAGCTCACATGACCACTACAGGTACTCTAGGAAGTTCTTTCTGAATGACTCTCCTGAAGCTCTATAGTTCTAGTGCAGTGTATCTAGATGAACCATCAGACACATGTGTGACAAGACTGAGTGTTCTCTGTTGAGTAGGAAGATTTTATATAACCACACACACATGGAAAGTGTTAATTGTGCAAGTAAAATTCAATTTATCTTCATTTATTTTTTATCTCCTTGACTGGTTGGTTTCTGAGGAAGCCATGGATGTTTCCCACGCTGACCATTCATCTGTTTCTCCCAGCGATTCTGCCATATATTTACAACTCACTTCCCAGCCAGTTCTCTCCCAAGTTCTCTGGTCTATTCCTCTAATGCCCAATGGATCTTTTCCAATATCCTGAGAACAAAACAATGTGGGTATTGAGGGCTAGGAAGCACCGGTGCATGCCTGTGAAGGACAGAAGCTTCAGAGACACACAGATCTGAGTTCAAATCTCAGTGTCCCTGCTTCCGTGTTCATGAACTTGGGCAGAGAAGTGAGCCTTAGCGCTCCCATCTGCAAATTGGAAAGATTAAGAGTAGCTTCCACAGTGGGTATTTACTATCTGGGAATGGGAACTTGGCAAGGGTATAGTAAATACCAACTTTCCTGGATAACAAGAGGAAACATCAGCTCCAGTTGCTGCTGCTCATCTGCCCAGAGTGCTTACTGTGCTCTGGGCATTAAGCCAAGTGCTTCTGTTCTATTAGCTCATTGACTCCTCACAGCAAACCTACGGCAGGGATATGACAACCATCACCATTCTGCAGACTGGAGAACACAGGGAGGGGGCAGCCCACCTGAGGTCACCGACCTGCAGTGGCTTTTGAAATGTGTCTCCCCCATGGGAATCTGGGGTCCTCTTCTGATGACAAAATAAGTCGTGGGACTAACAGAAAGACACACCATAAAAAGGACTATTTTCCCCACATTCCTCCATGTGACCTCCCAGAAGTGCCCCACAGCACCAGATTCACTCTGGGTGGCTACTGTGGTTCTTTTGTGTCTGGGAGAGGAGGGTATTCGATAGGATCCAGCTGCCCGCTTGCTGCAGCCATGCTCTGTACTTTCAGAGCAGCTCCTGGTTCTTAGACAACAGCCATTATTAGCCTCTTGTTCCAAACCTAGTAGGAAACATCTGAGACAACGCTGAGACAGGAAACCATGCAAATCTTCAGATTCTGCACAATGTATAGGTATGGCCAGGCCACATTTATGGGTAGCACATTACACAATTGAAAGTACACTGTTGGACGCAAGCCTTGTCTTCCAGTTCCAGTTGTTTTTAGAAAACAACACAGTACACAAACACATTCCCATTAAAAAATCAATCAATACATCAATATGATGAACAGAAGGAGAAAACCGCCCATTATTTTTCACCTCCAGCCTGGACCCACATCTACCAGTGGTAACTGATCAAAGGAGTAGATGTGTCTTCTCCCAAGCTTTCTTCTTGATATTTAAATACATAAATATATGCATGTATAAACATGATCTATTTGGAAAAATATTTTTCTTCCACACAAATTGTATCACATGTGTAAAATTTACAAAAATATTTTGTGTTACAGCTTGCTACAGAATGTCCCTGGGAAAAGCTCATGCATCGGTAATGCTAAAATGTTCAGAGGTGAAATAATTGAATCACGGCTATAATCTTATCAGTGGATAAATCTACTAAGGATTAATCATTTGAATGATTTGAATGGACTTAATGGGTGGAGATTTAGGCATGTGGGGTGTGTCTGGAGGTGGTAGGTAATGGGTGTGTGACCTTGGGGACTGTATCTGTCCTTGGCCAAATGATCTCTCTCTCTCTATTTCTCTCTCTCTCTCTGAGCTGTTGTCCTGTGCTATATGTCCTGTCACCATGATGTCTCCATGGAGTCAGCCAACTATGAACTATACCTCTAAACCATGAGCCAAATAAACCTTTCCTCATTTGTAGTTTGTGTCTGGTATTTTGGACACAGCGACAGAAAAGCTGACTAAAACACTTTGCTAGTTTTATTCACTCAACAATAGATTTAGAAAATCTGTCCAAGTCAGTGTGGTCATATGTTGACATCATTTTTTATTAGCTACTGAAGTGTTTCCCATGCTATAGCACTACCAAAATTTATGTAACCTTGTTCTTCTGACAGACATTTTCTTTCCCTGGGGGCATACTCCAAGATGGCCACCAATGATCCCTACATCCTAAATCCATGCCCTAACACATCCCCCAAGTGTAGGCTGGCTTAGTGACTTGCTTAGAAATATTAGAATAAATAAAAAGTGATGAGATGGCACTTTTGATTATAACGTGCCTATTGTTAGCAGGTTCCCCCTTGCTGGTCTATAGAAGGGTCTGGGTGTCAAGAAGCTAAGATCAGTCTCTGGTTGATAGTCCACAAGTAACCAAATCCCACCAACATCATGTGTGTTTGGAAACGGGTCTTCCTCTATCAGCATCTCAGCTGAGTCCCTAGATGTTGGCCAACACCTTGATGGCAGCTGGTAAGAGACCTTGCAGCAGCGGACCCAGATAAACTGCCTGGATTCTTGGCCACAGGGATTAAGATACTAAATCTCAAAGCTGCTAAATTTGTGGGAATTAAATATGTAATAACAAATAGTTAATTCAGCCATTAGTTGCTTTCTATCACAAAAAATACTGGAACTGCTGCTCTTATGCATATGATCAGGGCTATATTCTAGGATTAACTGAGATTGCTCAGTCTGAGGATGAGGATATTTACTGTAGGCAAATAACACTAAATTGCCCTCAAAAAATATTTAGTAAGTTGCAGTCACTCAGACAGTATGAATATACAATACACACATTTATTCTCACTATAAAAAATAAAAATGAATCAACCCATCAACATGAGGAGAATGAAGAATCTGCTCATTATTCTCCATCTTCCAGTGATAAATGTGATAATAGGAGTAGATGTACCTCCTCCCAAGTTTTCTCCATGCTCTTGCCAAATGAAATAACATCGATCATTTAAATAGTGCCAATCTGAAAAAAAAAATAAGTGCCATGTTGCTTTGATTTTATTTTCCTGATTACTAGGGTGACCTTTACCTTTTCTTTTTTTTTTTTATATACCAATTACCCAAGTTCTTCCTCTTCTTCTCAGACTTGCCCCTTGATACCCTTTGTTTTAATTTTATTCAACTCTACAGCTAGAATGATGGATTTGAGTATTATTTCTATGAGCACATGATAGCTATCTGACCCACTGGTTATGATAGCATTCATCATACCAAGAGTTACTCAATTTCTCCACTGTACAGCCACTACTTTCCCCCTTATAACTTATTAGCAATTCATGAAAATATTCTTTGAGCTCATTCAAATATCCTACTTCTTATTAAAATGTAGCATCCTTTGATAGTTCTTACCTAAATAAAACTTTATTATGCTGTATATGAAGGGATTATTTTCTAACTCCAACATTCCCTCCACATTTACTAGTCCATATTCAGACTTTCTATGTGGGTAAAATTTTTTATCATTTATTATTTGTATGAACTCATAGTTTCCTGATTTTTACAATGGTTTAAAATTCATTACTCAATGGTTTACAATTTATTAGCATCCTTACATATATTAATGCCCAAATTTTGCCAGGAGAATTCCTCCAAGTTGGCAATTATTTCCTTTGTAGATGCCCAACTTTCTCTTCCTTTTTTATTTCTTTTTTTTTCAGCATGGATTTTTATACATTTCTTGGGTACAACAGGGTTAATCACACATCTTTGATGGGTACAAGCTAGTATAGGTAAAGACATCCATGCACACATTTCTCATTAACCCTTCCCCAATTCCCACCGCCCTTCCTCCTTCTCCCTCCTTCTCAAGGTCAGTTTAGTGATTGACTTTGATGTGACCTTGTAAGTACATCATGCTCATTAGGGTGTCCCCCAGCCCCCCATCACCTTCCATTAAATCAAATTCTTTGTTCACCTAAGAATTCTCCTCCTTCATCTGGAGTCCCTCTTATGTCCCATTTTCTCCCTAGCTTCCACATATTAGGGAGAGCATTTGATTTTTAACTTTGTGACTGACTAATCTCACTTAACATAATGTTTTCCAGTTCCTTCCATTTCCTTGCAAATAACATGATTTTGTTCTTTAAGGCTGAGTAAAATTCCATTGTGTACATATCCCATAGTTTTGTAATCCATTCATCTGTTGATGGACATCTTGGCTGGTTCCATAGTTTAGCAATTGTAAACTGTGAAGCTATAAACATAGATATACATGCGTTGGTCTGACAGTTTGGTTTCCTTTCTTTTGGGTAGATACCCAGTAGAGGTATTGCTGGATCATATAGTAGGATCATTCCCATTTGTCTGAGGATCCTCCATACTGTTTTCCAAAGTGGTTGCACTAATTTACAATCCCACCAAAAATGTATTAGGGTTCCCACTTCTCCACACCCTCACCAGCAGTTGTTGTTGTTTGTGATCTTGATAGTTGCCATTCTGATTGGAGTTAGGTGAAATCTCAAGGTAGTTTTGATTTGCATCTCTCTGATTCCTAATGATGTTGAACATTTCCTCATACATTTATTGGCCATTTGTATTTCTTCTTTTGTGAAGTGTCTATTTAGATCCTTTTCCCATTTCTTGATTGTGTTATTTGTTTTCTTAGCTGTGAGTTTCTTGAGTTCTCTGTATATCCTAGATATGAGTCCTCTGTCAGATGAGTAGCTGGCAAAGATTTTCTCCCACTCTGTGGGTTCTCTATTGAGGTTCTTGATAGTTTCCTTTGCTGCACAGAAGCTC
>PVLC010026121.1:0-23004 GCA_004027655.1 Graphiurus murinus | reverse complement strand
GGTACTGGGGATTGAACTCAGGGGGATTCTACCTCCGAGCTACACCCCCAGCCCTATTTTTTATTCTTTATTTTGAAACTGAGTCTCACTAAGTTGCGGAGTGCCTCACTAGGTAGCTGAGGCTGGCCGCGAACCCGGATCCTCTGGTCTCAGCCTCCCGAATGCTGGGATTACAAGCGTGCGCCACCACGCCCGGCTCAAAAGTCATTTCTTGATGCATCTGCCTGCAGTCAAAATCAGAAAGATAGGGTAAGATAGGATGTCAAATGTGTTAGATTCTTTGTATGGAACATATTGATGGCCCTTGCTGGGCTTCCTTCCTTCCTTCCTTCCTTCCTTCCTTCCTTCCTTCCTTCCTTCCTTCCTTCCTTCCTTCCTTCCTTCCTCCTTCCTCCCTCCCTCCCTTCCTCCCTTCCTTTTTCCTTCCCTCCCTCCCCCCTCTTTTTTCCTTTCATCTTTCTTTCTTGTACTGGAGATTGAACCCAGGGGCATTCTATTTCCAAGCTACATTCGCAGCCCTATTTTATTTTTAGTTTTTTAAAACAGGATATTTTCCAGGTGTGGTGGTGCATGCTTGTAATCCCAGTACTTGAGAGACTGAGACAGGAGAATCTCGGGTTCTCAGCCAGCCTAATCTACTTAGTGAGGCCCTCTACAATTTAGTGAGACCCTGTTTCAAAAGAAAGAATAAAATAGGACTGAGGGTGTAACTCAGAGGTAGAATGCCCCTGGGTTCAATCCCCAGTACCACAAAAAATAAATAAAAAATAAAAATAAAATAGGACTACCAACAAAATAAAACAAAACAAATAACAACAACAAGAACAAAACAGGATTTCCCTAGGTTGATGATAGTCTCACTACTTGCTGAGTCTGTCTTGAAAACTGTGATCCTCCTGCCTCAGTTTCCCAAGTACTGGGATTACAGACGTGCAGCTGGGGACCCTTTCACACTTGGAAATGTGTCTAAGAGCCTGTTTACTTTTTCCTACTTGTGTGTGTGCACAGAAACCCACAGTAAACACCTGGAGTGCAAGGATTACCTGTGCTGCACTGGAAGTCATTGCTGCAGTCCTCCTGGCCCTCCTCACAAGCCCCCGTGGGCACACACTGCTGTCTATGTCCCAGAGCATCAATGCAGCTCTAACCATTAAACTGTCCGAAGACCTCAATGTTCCTTGAACAAAACTGCACAAAACCAGCTAGAAAGGTTAGCTTTTCTAATGCCAGAAAGAATTATGATTTAAAGCGGCATCCATACCATTGTACTCCCTCCACCAAACCTAAGCGAGTCAATAGTTTTAAGAGAGAAGCAGTAGCATTTATTTATTATTTATTGGTACTGGGGATTGAACCCAGGGACACTCTACTTCTGAGCTTCACTCCAAGCATTGTTTATTAATTTATTTATTTACTTAGAAGCATTATCTTGCTAAGTTGCTGAAGACCTTGCTAAATTGCTGAGGCTGACTTTGAACCTGAGATTCTCCTATCTCAGTCTCTCAGGTACTGGGATTATAGGCATGTGCCACCAAGCCCAATTTAGAAGTCGTTATCAAATAACTTTGCATTCTAAGTTTTGCAGTCTCTTATACGTAAGATGAGTTCTTATGGCATTCAGATTTCCTGGCAAGGTTAGCCACATACATAGGGATGATTATGTCTTTTTCTGATTTGGAACTTAGTTTGGAGGCTCCCTACCTCATAACCACTGCCCCAGAGATGCCAGCAATACAGTTTCCATTTGCAGAGGTCAGGGGGGAGTGAAGAGGAGAACTTACCCTTTGTTTGAGGCAAGGATCACACTGTGACCACTCACTCCAGGGGCTCGTTCTGCAATCTATGGGCAATGGAGTCTCATCTCTTTGTATTAACTCTTGGCCACAACTATGAAAACAAAACATACCAATTTATAATGACCATTACGTGTACCTGTTTTAAGATGTCTTCACAAGCTGGTTTAATTTATTTACCACTTTCCCCACTTCCAAACCACACCACCTACCCTTTCACCATATCTCCCACTTGACACTTGATCACATGCTGTTTTGCATTTACAACTCATCTCTTAGTTTAATTCTTGTACTGTGTTGTAATTTAACTTTCAACCTAACAACAGTAGTGAGGATGAGGAAAACTAGCAAGGGGATCCCAACAGGTGTTTTACACTCTTTATTCTTATATTTCCAAAAAGAAAATGCACTCATGGAAGCTAGAAATCTTGTTGCACTTTCTTTGTACACCTCCCCTACCCTGAGGGTCTGGCAGAGCCTTGGGCTGCCTGCTTCTCTTATAAATTTAAGCCAGCCAGGCCAGCATTCCTGCCGCAAGCACCTCGTAAAGCAGGCTTTCCCTCTCCAGTGCTCTGTATGTATGTCCAAAGCTGTTACAGTTTTGCTCTCCACTTCAAGACCTATTTCTGATCTTTCTGAATCTTAACACAGTGTACTTTGGCACTTACAGATGCCCCTCCTATCCTCAGACACACACTTCTGGCTTTGAAGTTTCCTTTCTCCCTAGGTTCACTATTTGGATCTCTTCTAGTCTCAACACCACCTTGGATAATTATCCCATCAAATGATGGAAAAGAGACAGTATGTCACCTTACATGGCAAAAAATACTTTGCTGATGTGATTAATGGGACATTATCCTGTGTGTCAGGGTGGGCCCATTCTAAGTACATAAAATCTTAAAAGAAGAGTGGGTCTTTATAGAGCTCAGGATGGAAGTTTCTCAAAAGACCAGGAATGAAACCATCATATGACCAAGCTACACTGCTCCTAGTTGTCTTTCCAAAATAATTAAGAAGTCAGAATACTATAGTGATACATGAATACCCATGTTTATGGCAAAACAATTCACAATATCCAAGTTGTGGAACCAACCTAGGTGTCTATCAACAGATGAATGGATAAAGAAAATGTGTTACATACACACAGTGGAGTTTTACTCAGATATAAAGAAGAACAAAATTAAGTCATTTGCAGGAAAATGGATGGAACTAAAGAGCATTATACTAAGTGAGATCAGCCAGACTCAGAAAATCAAGGGCCACATGTTTTTTTCTCATATGTGGAGGCTAGAGAGAAAAAAGGAAAGAAAATGGACTCTGTAAAAATTAGGAGAGAGACCAGTAGATAAATGAAAGGGGATCAGGGGAGGGAGAGGGGGGGTATTAGGAAGGAAATAGACCAAATAATGTTATGTGCATATATGGAAGTATCACTATGAATCCCACTGTCATGAGATTATAATTAAATGTACCAATAAACTTTTTTTAAAAAAAAAGTGAGTCAGAGGGATGTAGAAACAGATGAGGCAGGAAAAGCTGAAGTTGTAGAAAGGGGATCCCCTTGCTGTTGCTGACGAGCTACACCCCTAGCCCTATTTTATTTTTTACTTTTTGAAATAAGGTCTCACTAAGTTGCCAAGACTGGTCTTGAACCTGAGATCCTCCTGTCTCAGCCTTCTACATACTGGGATTACAGGCATATGCTACCATGCCCGGGTGGTTTTTTAAAAGCTACCCAGGCAATTCTCATGTTCAAATACTATTGAGAAATACTAGTCAGCAACATCTGGAGGAAATCCAGGTTATTTGAAGGGGTAGAATTCGAGCAGGTGTGGGGTGCTCATTATGTCAGCATTACCCAAACACGAGGCCACCATTGACTGAGCTGAGCTATCACTGGTTTCACAAACTACACTAGGCTTTGTCTATTAACATTTCTGTGGATCTTTTCAGTATCTATTATCTTGAGCTGAGTTATCTGTTCCTATTTTTTGCTATTCATCACTTAGATGATCATATTAGAATTTTGTTTCAGCTTCTCCCAAGGATGATTCCCTCCTTGGTTCCAGGAAACACACCCTACAGTCCAGTTTTGGGGCATCTTTATTTGTAAAGCTTCAGAAAGTACTTGTTCTAAGGATGCAGTACAGATGAGAGATCATGTGTGGAAGGTAAAATCCACTGTGAATACTCCGGAGTGAGTTCCAGCATTTTGCTGGGTAACCTACCTAGAGCCCAGCCAATGATGGGCCTACGAGCAGGGCTGTGCTTCCACCTGTCCACAGGGACGAGACCCCGTTCCATCAATCCTGGCATTGCCCGTCCGCATCAATCTAACCTCCTTAGCATGTATAATGGCCCCACATCGACTGTTTACACACTTCTTCCCTTCCTTCCTAGCTACTTACCTAGGGACACCTTTTCTTTTTAAAGGTTTGACTCACAGTTTGAACCCAGCACAAAGCACTGGCCCTTTGCCCTTCATCTGTGTTGCCCTCTTGCACTGTGATCTTAGCACTTTCCCCTCCGTTCCCTCAGCCACCCCACCCCCATAGGAAGGGCCTCCCAGACCACACCCTTGCTCTGGGAGCAGTGCATGGGTCCCTCTAAGTGTTAAGCCTCGTGTAATACTTGGCTTGGACAGGTTAAACAAGAGATTTATTTTTGCTAAAATACCAAATCATCACAGACCAGGCAGCTTAAACAAGAGCAATTTAATTTTTCCCCATCAGTCTAGAGACTAGAAGTCTGAGATCAAGGTAGAGTTGGTATCTTCTGAGGTCTCACTCCTTGACTTATAGATGACCATCTTCTCCCTGATCTTCACCGTGGTCTTCCCTCTATGTATGTCTGTATTTGAATTCCCTCTTCTTGTAAGAACATGAGTCATATTGGATTAAGTCTCACCCTATTGATCTCTTTTTAACTTAATTATCTCTTTAAATACCCAGGTGAGAATACAGTTATATTAGCAAGTACTGGGAGGCAGGATTGGAACATAGCAATTTTGATAGGGCACAGCTCAGCCTGTTACACTCACAAGTGTTTTTGATTAAGCAATATCTAATAGTTATCTGCTAGGTGTGTGTGTGTGTGTGTGTGTGTGTGTGTGTGTGTGTGTGTGTATGTGTGGGGGGGGTACCGAGGATTTAACCCAGACATGTTCTGCCACTGAGCTATGCCCCCAGCCTTTTTAATTTTTTTTTTTAACAGGGCCTCACTAAGTTGCTGAGGTTGGCCTCAAACTTGTGATTCTTCTGTCTCAATCTCCCAAGTACTGGGATTACTGGCATGGATCACAGAGTCTGGCTTATCTGATAGTTTTACTTTAGACAATTTTCTAAGCTTATTTTCTTATTAAGTGAGAAATGAATTTACGTTTAAGTAATGAATTTGGTCATTAATTTTGCTTTACAGATGGGAAACTAAAACACAAGAACTGCCCTACTTATCCTGAGTCAGACTGTTACTAGGTTTAGAATCTGCATCTCTCTGGTTCCGTGTTACCGTGTTACCTTTTTCCCACAACACATGCCCTCCTTGAAGTAAGCTGAGCAGTCAGAACTTGTTCAAGAATTTTAGTCTCATGCTTTTTAGACATTTAGATAAAGCAAGTTAACAAGAATGCAATTTATTTTAATATAGCAGTCCCAGGTAAAACACATCACTGGACATGATTCTTGCGTGGATCTCTCTTAAGCTTACAACTAAATGATGTCAAGTGAGGCAAAAAATAAACTGAGAATTGTGTTACCACCTGGTTTGCCTTCACTGCACCAGATGCTTGCATATCCAGAGGCACAGAAGAAGCAGAACTCATGGGAATTGTTAGGAAGGAATAATAGATTATGCAAAATGAAAATGTTATTGAAATAAATATACTGCAAAATGTTAGGAAAGGAGACCAGTGACCTGGAATAGCTCCTCTGTTTTCTACCCTCTGAGCCCAGCAGCACCTCCTCAGCATCTTTAACTCACTCAGCAGATCATCTTTGGAGCTCAGGGCTATGTATGTACAACACTCACCACCTGCCTATCAGGCTGCTTGGCTGTTAGATCGAGAGGGGACATGTTTATAAAGTACTGTCTGAATTCTCATATAAAATGTGTTTATCAAGTATGGCATTTCTCCAAGCGTTTCAAACTCAGCTTGAAAGACATTCCTAGATCAAAGCAATGTACATCAGCGTGGCAGGAGGTCTACCTCTGGGCCAGAAATGCATTAAAGGAAGGGCTGTTGATGTATGCCTGGCCCCGTGCTTCTACCACGAAACAAGTGTCCGCATTAGAAAAAGAAAACCTCTGCAGCACCTCGCACTCCAGCACACTGTGGTCAACCCAGGCAAAAACACAACACATAAAACAATGTGCCTCCTTGAATGGAGAAATACACTAATTGGAACTGCATTCTTAACCCATGCATCTGCCAGGTGGTTTCATTCATGTAATTCCGCAAGATGAAAAGATAGCATAAGAACAGTGTCCAACACTAAGTTTTTTCAGGATGTTTCTTGGTTTCTCTGAGCTTTAGCCGGGTGTGGTGGTACACGCCTGTAATTTCAGTACTTGGGAGGCTGAGACCGGAGTATCGCATGTTTGAGACCAGCCTTAGCAACTTATTGAGGCTTCGGCAACTTAGTGAACCCTGTTTCAACATAAAAAATAAAAAGGACTGGGGGTGTAGTCCAAAGGTAGAATGCCCCTAGGTTCAACCTCCAGCACCCCCCCCCTCCACACACACAAAGAGTTTCTTTCATGGGCTCCCACAGAGCCAATATTCAACAGTCTGTCTATTGAGGGACTTGTTCCAGTGACTGGAAGTACAAGGTGGACAACATCCTTGCCAGCACGGAGCCTACGTTCTGGTGAGTGAGATAGAACAAGCGACTCAACCATAAACTACAACCTGCAGTATCGCTTAAGACACATGTGCTCTGCAGGGAAATACAGCAGGGTAAGAGGGTAGCGAATGCCATCTATGGAGTAGAGAAAGAATTCTTTTAGAGGAGGTGTGGGGCTTTAGACACGTGTCCACAAACCCTGTAACACTCCTCCCATCTAAAGTAGGGTATTCGTGACCTTCCCTTGTGACTCTCTGGGCCCCGTGACTTCCCTGATGAGCAGTGACATTGCACAGTTTTCCAGGCTAGTTAGAAAAGGTCAGGCAAGTTCTGCTGGTTTATCTAAAGACAGCTACGCTGGGAGTTCACCCCCATGTATGATGCCAACTTCCCCGAGTCCACCACAGAGTTGAGCAGAAAAACAGAGAGTGCTAAGGAAAGCAACGAGTAAGGCAGTGTGGCTCCCTCGAGTGGAGAGGTGAGCTGACTGGGACTGCGTTCTTGACCCACGTGTCTGCCAGTTGCTTTTGTTTACGTAATTCCTCAAGATGAAAAGATAGCATAAGAACAGTGTCCAACACTGTTTTTTGTTTTTTTTTTTCCCAGAACCTTCCCTGGTTTCCCAAGTCTTAGCTAAAAATCTTCCCAATGAGCCCATAAAAGCAACACATATGTATACGTGTGTGCATGTATATGACTCAGTTGTTCCAGCTCCCCACTGTTTGAGTCTCCCCAGCCCAGATGACAGACACATGGGAGAAGAAGCCATGGAGAGGCCCACAGCCCCAGCCACCATCTGACCACAGCCGTGTAGGAACCCAAGAGAACTGCTCAGCAGAGCCCAGGCAAACAAAACAGCTGTTACCGTTTTCAGCTACTGTTTTGGAATGGTTTGTTGCACAGCAAAAAAAAAAAAAAAAAAAAAAAAGGAACCTAACAGGAGCTAATATGTGATAAGACACCTGAATGAAGCTCTAGGAGGGTCTGGAAGGAGTGTTATAAGCTGAGGGGAAGTGCAAAGGCCCTGTGGTGTCACGCTAGAGGCACCACGCTAGAGCATGGTGTTAGAGTAGAGTGAACAGGGAGCACAGGTGTCTCTTGAGAAAAGGGCGCGATGCAGTGCTACCTTGTAGCTCACAGAAGAGTTTGGATTTGATTCTGAGCTGGGAATCTTTAGAGAGCAGGGAATAACATGCCAATGTATGTTTCCAAAGATATCTCTGAATGCTGAGTGGACAATTGACCACAGAGGAGTGGACCAGAATCGATGCGGGCAAGAAATGATAGTGATTTGGGGCTGCAGTGGTCACAGTGGAGATACTGAGGAGTGGTCAGATTTAGGGAAAAAATATATGTATATATGTGTATACCTGTGTACACACATCCACATATGGAGTTTAAAGTGACAAATAATAATTGTATATATTCTTAGGGTACAATGTGATAGGCTTGGGGTATATTTTAAAGGTAGTGCCCTTAGGATTTGCTGTTAGTTTGCATGTGGGAATGATACAAATAGAAGAGTCAGGTATGATTTCCAGGTTTTTATCTTGACTTGGTGAATAGTGGTGTCGTGGGTAGGGATGAAAGGGGGAGATCAGTGGGTATGCTTTGGACATGTTAAGTTCAGGATGAGTACGATATTTTCAAGCAGAGATGCTGACTAAGTTACTGGACACTGGGCTCAGTCAGGGATGTGCACTGTGGGAACTGGAATGTAAATGGTATGGGATAGTGGAGTGTAAGTGGCATTTCACCGTGGGCATGAATGTGGGACTGGTTGAAATTTAGGTGGTATTTCACGCCATGAGAGTGGATGCCAGAGAGTGTATCTAGAGTAAGGCAGAGGACTGAGCTAGCGTGTGAAGGAAATGCTATGACATGTCTGTATGCGGATGGGAGAGTCAATACACAGGGAGATACAGAGGACGTGGGAGGGAAGGGGCAGTAGAGGAACAAAGTCCTCAGTGCTCGGTGGAGCAAAGTACTCAGTAGACTGCTTCGGATTCCTGGGAGCCAGTGTCCCGTAGCATCACCAGCTTCCCTCAGAGAACCTGGCTGAGGCTCAATGGCTATTCACTTGTTCATATTTCTCACTGGAGTGTAAGCCCCATGAGGGCAGAGGCCCTTGCGTTCAACAGGATACCAGAGCTCCTGACGTGAGATCTGGCCCACGTGACCAACTCAATATTTGCTCTGTCGAATGAATGAATAAATGTGTGAGAGCACATTTAACCAACAGTAATTGATACACAAATACTTGTTAACTTGTACTAAATATGGGAATAAAATAGGAGAATATAATCACAGAGGATGGGAAAATGGAAATTTTGTGTATTTCGGTCTTTTGAGGTCCAATTTTTCTATCAATGGATGTTTGAGTATTTCTCCAGATTTTTGAAATAAATTTAACTAAAAAAATTGAATAGTAGTTGCTAACATTTGTAAGTGCTTAGTTTGTGTCTATCTACTTAATTCTTACATCAGCTCCATGAAACAGCTCCTATTATTGCTATTACATATTAGAGACCAGGAACTGAGCTGTAGAGATGGCTAGAATTTTTCCCAGGTTACACAGCAGATACTCGTGGCAGAGTTGGGAACCAAGCCAAGAGTTTCTCTTCAGAACCTGTGTCCCCAACTGTTCTCAGGCCTTCCAACTCCCAGTCTAATACTCCTGCTTATTTGAAAAGTGAAGAACAAACTAAAATCATGTGAAAAAGTTAAAATCATATGAAAATTATAACTCTACTAAAACATAAAACATACCACATATAGTCAAAGGATGTGTAACAAACTGGGAAAAGATTTACAGGTCATATTAGAGATTAAACACTAATTTATGAAGTAATCACGGGAATTTGTAAGAGAAAGACAAGAGACAATAAAAAATGAGCAAAGGATAAGGAAAATACAAACACACACACAAACATACAAACATATATATGGTCCTTAAATGTATGAAAAAATGTGCAAACTGGCTCAATAAGAAAAAAGCAAATGTGCAAACTGGTTCAATAAGAAAAAAGCAAATGAAAACTCTGTCAAGACACCTGTTTTCCACCTATGAGATTGACAAATGTCAAAACGTTGCTCCAAAGCTCCTGTTGGCAAGCCTAAGGGGAAACAAACACTCTCATGTGCTGCCACCAAGTGAAAAATAGTACAAACTCCATGGGGCCATAGGGCAATCTGGGCCACACCACAAAGGTGATTACCACTTGACCCAGTTATATCATTTCTGGGAATGGATCTGCGGGTATACCTATCCACTTACAAAATGATATTAAATAACGATACTCATCGCAGCATTGTTTCTGGTACAAAAGACTGGAAACTACCTAAATGTTCATCAACAAAGGATGGGTTACCTCAACTGTTTATCCACACATTGGAAAATAAATCAGCTGGATGGAGAATGAGGAAGTCCCTCCAAGCTTGTTTAGAAAAGTCTCTAGGATGTATTATAATGTAAAAAAAAAAAAAAAAAAAAAAACCCAGCAAAGTATAAGATAATATATGCAATGTGATACCCCTTGTAAAAGAAAGTGGGGGAATAAGGTGACTTATGGCTATGTGGTTGAAGGATACACAAGACATTAACACATGCACTGATCTAAAGGCCAGGGCGAGTGGGAGGGGGAGGAGGCATTCTAAGTACTTTAATATGATAATACAGGTTCATAAAAAGTTATGAGTGAAGAGAGAAAGACATCTCAATGTGTACCTTGTTAATGTTTGACCTTTGGACCATGTGAATATTTTGGTATTCACAAACTAAAAAGAGAAGGTAACAAGCCAGGCACACGTCTGTAATCCCAGTACTTGAGAGGTTGAGACAGGAGGATCACAAGTTTGAGGCCAGACTCAACAACATAACAAGACTCTGAGTGACCTATGGCGACCCTGTTTCAAAACAAAAATAAAAAGGTCTGAGGGTAGCCGAGCATAATAGAACTAACCTGTAATCCTAGTACTTGGGAAGCTAAGATAGGAGGAGCTTAGACTATAATTCAGTGGGGGACCACTTGCTTAGCATGCATAAAACTTGGCTTCTCCAGTATTGCGGAAAAAAAAGGAAATGTTTATAATGACCTACACAGAGGAAAGATGGCCAGATGGTGACAGTGGCAGAGATGGAAATGCCAGGGATTGCTGACTGCCACCAGAAACCAGGAAGGGCCTCAGAAACATAAAAGATGATGCTCTCCTGGGGACCTTTTCTCATGGGAATCTCATCTTTGAATAAATAAACCTCAGAGAGAATGTGACTGTGACCCTGCCAACTCCTAGATTTCAGACTTCCAGCCTCCAGGCTGTGGGTCAGCACCATTCTACTCGAAGGCAGTCAGTTTGAGGTAGGTTGTGATGGCAGCCTTAGGAAATGAACACAATCAGCTCTTCCAGCTGTGAAGCGGAGGTGCAGAGAGGCTGAGCCACCCCCTCAGACATGTGCAGTTGTAAGTAGTGGTGCCTGGACCTGAGCTGGGGAAACCAGCTCCAGAAGACCACTCTGTTTTGAAGAAACTTATACTTTCAGCAGGCATTTGCAAATTTTAGCTCTTTAGCTGTTATTCAAGTAGGTTATTTGTCTTCTGTCATGACCGAGGTCTCTGAACACTCTGTCTTGACCTCGACCTTTTATCAAAGTATTCGGAGCAGGGCAACCCTGACAAGCTCCAGGGGGCTTAGTGGTGGGAGTACAGGAGGCTCAGCCCAGCCTGCAGTGCAGCTGCCTGGAGCTGGGGCCAGCCAAGGGGCTTCCTTGGCCTCCCTGAGACAGCTGAGTGTGGCCAGGCCCCAGGGGGCGAGAACTTCAAAGCAATGGAAGCCTTCCCCATAGACTTTTCTTTTTGATCAGAAGGAGCCACAATCCAGGAATGTGGGCTGCTGAAATTATTATTATTTTTTAACTGAAGAAAGGGTCAGGTTAAGTACAAGAGAGAGAAAGCAACTGTTGGTAACTGTCTTTCCAAATACAAATTCCTTGTGTGCCCAGGTGCCCAGAAAATGAAAATGTAGGAAGAGGTAGAGATAGGATGAACGCCAAGTCCAGCAAAACGCTTGACCCAGAGTCTGGGGTGGTCTGGGTCGCACCTCTGTGAGTCCCTCTTGGAATGTCTGGCCTACAAACAGCTCATTTTGGCCAGTGGAGCCTGGATGAATGGCAGCCTCCACTGCAGCTGGGAGGCAAGAAAAGATATGCTCAAAATGGATAGAAGAGTCCCACACAGAATGTGATTAAAACAAGAAGTCAAGCCACCAAAGGGGAATTGGATGTGAGTAACGGTTAGGCAGGGCAGAGGAACAGTGTTCAGGCTGATGTTTCCCCCAACTAGACTGTTGAAATCAGGAATAGTCAATACTGTTATCAGATCAGATGACACTGTATTGGATCACATACTTTTGTGACTTTTTCAGTGACTCTGGATGGAAGGAAGGAATCTTCATGTGAACCTGACCTTCAGCATTCCTAGGGCACTGTACATGTCCAATAAGCACTCTCCAGTTGACTTGTTTCCTGGATGGGCTTGGCATGGTGTCTTACTCTGCTTTGCATTGCTATAACAAAATGCCTGATGCTAGGTAAGGTATAAAGGTAAGACACTTATTTGACTCATGATTCTGGTAACTACAGAGTCCAAGCAGGGTGGTGCTAGTATCTGGAGCTAGCATCCCTCTTGGCTGTCTCATGATATGGCCAAAAAAGCAAAAAAAAGGAACTGGTCATGTGCCGAAGGGGCACATGTGTGAGCAAGGAAATAAGAGGCCGGGGAGGGTATAGGCTTGCACTTAGAAACTGCTCTCTCAGGAATTAGTCTACCCCTACTAGATAGTCCACTGCTGAGAGACAGCACTAACCCTTTTGTGAGTATGGGGGCCCTGTGGATAAGTCTCTTGTACTAAGCCCCACCATTCACGGTCTCCAGCACCTCAACTTAGTCACACTGGGGACCAAGCTTCCAGCATAGGAACCTTTGGAGCATAATCGAACCATGTGCAAATCAGAGGACGTACAGGGGCTTTGTGATCCTGAGTACAATCCAAGAAAAAGAAGAAAAGGCGTCTTTGTGGAAGCATGGCCAATATCTGTGCCATGGCAATTCTTAAGTAGAAAAACTACAACTCTAAGTCCCAGGATACCACTTGGAGTACAACATGGGATTTCAAAAAAGCACAGTGATTGATATGTATCTAACGTGGGGACAAAAGGGTGATGGAACCAAGAAGCCAGGCACATGCCTGTAATCTCAGCACCGGAAGCTGAGACAGGAGTGTCACAGGTTTAAGGATGGTCTCAGCAACCTAGCAAGACTCTCAGCAACCTAGTGAGATCCTGTTTCAAAACTTAAAAATAAAAAAGGACTTGGAGCGGGTGTGTAACTCCAAGGTAGAGTGCTCCTGAGTTCGTTCCCTAGTACCACACACACACACACACACACACACACACACACACACACACACAACTGTTAAACTGATAAAAAGAGGATAATTTCCTTAATTTTAAACTTTTCAGACATTAGGCTCCAATAATCATTCCCTGGTGACAACCTTCTCTATTTTACAATCTCAAATGTTTAAAAAGAATATCTCTTATGTACAAGTATAATGCACTGATAAAAATTTTAAAAAAGAATATCTTAGCCTTAACATCTTATTTGAAATAAATTCCTAGAAACAGTAACAGATTTCCACAGAAAACTTGCCCTCTTTAAAAAGTTCAAGTTCTGGGGATCTACACACCACTACATGACTTAACATTTTTGTCTACTTTGCTGTTAAGAAGACCTTGAAACACCAAATCCCACAGAGAAATCCCATGGACAGATGAGCAAGCCATAGACTCACGTGGGAGTGGTCACTGCAGCCAGGACACTTAGTTCTAAAATGCTGACTGCCAGGATGAAGTTTTTGCGAGTGGACATGCTGCTCCTGCCAGGCGGCTCCCAGAGGGAAGGGTTGTAGATGTCTAGGGCATTTATTTGCAAAGGGCCAGAGGACAGGGGAACAATTATTTGTGCTCAGGGTTTTTGTCAATGTAGGCTGCTTCGACACCGCAGTCTAGCCAAAGGAGAGTGGTTTTGTAATTCTTGGCCTCCTGTTTTCCCATATTGACAAATACCTTGGGGGAATGAGCCAAAGTGACTAAAATTAGCACCAGCTCAGAAACAAGTATTTCTTGTAAAAACATCTATTTCATGTAAAAACGAAATAACAAACCAACCCAGCAGTTCTCACCTTGGGAAACTGGAAGGGAGAAGGAGGGAATGTGTACTTTGGTGGTGGGGGGCTGTGGATGATTCTTACAGAGGTACAAACTCAAAGTAAGTAAAAGAATGACACTTAACGGAAAAGAAGGTACAAATAAAAGGTTCCAACTCCCCCAATTCCCAGCCTGAAAATGTGCTATGTGATTTGTTTCCATGTGGCAAAATAAATTATAAAAGGCATTTACAAACTTCTTTCTTTACAAGCATGCTGGATCCTTTAGGAGAATGAGCTGTAACATTAGGACATTAACAACAGCAGGACATTAACAACAGCTTCCAAAGGATATGGCCTCCATATCTCAGAATTGTTCCTGTCAGCAATATTCATTCTGAGATGGAAGAGTTTGTCCTGGCTCATGAAAAAGAGTTTGCCCCACACTCTCTCATTCTCCAGGACTTGTGTAAAGGATGAGGTGTTTTAGAAATACCAGAGAAGGTGGACTTTGTGACTGCTCTGAAAACACTAGTTGCACAATAGAATGGCTTGGGACCTGTGGAAACATATCAACGACTGCCTAATCCCCACCCAAGCCTAGTTTAATTGATCTGGGATGGAACCCTGCATCAGTATTTCTTTTTTTTTTTCTCTCTCTCTCTGTGTGTGTGTGTGTGTGTGTGTGTGTGCGTGCGCGCGCGCTAGGGATTGAGCTCAGGCGTGTTCTACCTTTGCGCTACTCCTACTTTATTTTTTATTTTGAAACAGAGTCTTGCTAAGTTGTGGAGAACCTCGCTAAGTTGCTGAAACTGGTCTTGATCCAGCAATCCTCCTGTCTCAGCCTCCCAATTACTGGGATTACAGGCATACGCCACCATGCTTGGCTCTACATCAGTATTTTTATTTTTTTTAAATTTTAAAAAAATTTTTTTTTTGTAGTACTGGGGATTGAACTCAGAGGCATTCTACCTCTGAGCTATACCCCCAGCCCTATTTTTTATTCTTTATTTTGAAACCGAGTCTCACTAAGTTGCAGAGGGCCTCACTAGGTAGCTGAGGCTGGCCACGAACCCGGATCCTCCGGTCTCAGCCTCCCAAATGCTGGGATTACAAGCCTGCGCCACCAAGCCTGCTCTACATCAGTATTTTTAAAAAGCTTCTTAGTCATGCTAATGTGGGACCAGGGTTGAGAGGGAGAATGATCAACTTGGAAAGGGGGTTTTGTAGGCGATGTATAACTGACTTTTTTTTTTTTTTTGGTACTGGAGATTGAACTCAGGAGCATTCTACCTCCGAGCTATACCCTAGCCCTATTTTTTATTCTTTATTTTGAAACAGGGTCTCACTAAGTTGTAGAGTGCCTCACTAGGTAGCTGAGGGTGGCCTCGAACCCGGATCCTTCGGTCTCAGCCTCCCAAATGCTGGGATTAAAAGCATGGGCCACTTTTAAGAATAAACTCCTGACTCAGTTCTTAAGGGGACTTCATGAGTATTTGCTAACTGCAAATTGGCAAATTTCAAACATTAGTGTATATGAAGGTACAACGGGTGGGGTTGGGAGGATGACAGGATATGCAGTAGCTTTCCCAAGACTGCCCAACTTTGCCAGGGAAGGTGTTACCTGGAACTGACAGTCTCTATTTTCACCTTGGCCCCTGTGCTTTTCAGCTTGAGATTTCTAATGGGACTCATGTCATGAGTCCTGAGCTTATTGTGGAGACAAACTCTCTGGTTGGCATGTAGGCAATGCAGACTTGCAGTGGGCGTCATGATGCTTGTCAAGGGATGAATTTATGGCCAAGGGATACTTCCTGTGAGTTTTAGATAGTGATAGGTAGGCTGTACCTGGATTCAGTGCAAATCTGTCAGCTGCACTGTAGCAATGTGGAGAAATCTCGCGTGTTCTTCGTGAACCCTCCCAGGATACCTGTGCATGAAGGACTTGAAAGAAGTCAGCAGAGGGTGATGATTTATGCTAAGCAGACTTGATGCTCATTGACTAGACTTTGTAATAATCAAAATTTATTTATTTATTGGGTACTGGAGATTGAATCCAGGGCAGTCTACCTCCTGGCTACACCCCCAGACCTTTTTATTTTTATTTTGAAACAGAGTCTTCCTAATTTGCTGAGGTTGACCTCCAGCCTGTCATCCTCCTGTCTCAGCCTCCCAAGTACTGAGATTATAGGCGTGCACCACCATAGCTGGCTGACTTTGTGATAATTAGGCTTGATAAGTAGCTGTGACTAAGGTCTAAAAATTCACCTCTCCCTTTGGAGATGAGGGGAAGGAAGGGTTTCTTGACTGACTAGTTTGAATAGGGGGTTTTCTGAATTGCTTTATTTTATTTATTTTATTACTATAATATAGCAAAGTAATAGGAACAGTAAAGTATAATATCAAAGCATTTATTGTGTATTATATATTAATGAAATATACAATAGAATGTATAAAAGATGTAAAAATATAATATGGCTTTTATTTTTTATAGTGCTTTAACTCTTCTTTGCCCTTAACATCTAGCATGTATCAGACATGTTTTGAAATGAGGCTTGTATTTCTAGGAGAAATAGCATCATGATGAATTAGACTAGAGAAGTGAAAAACAACAACTTTTAGAATGGGTATAACTCATAATAGCTTCCAGAGATCAAAAGAGATACATGTTGAGGGACCTTTATAATGTGCCAGGTTGTGTGTGTGTGTGTGTGTGTGTGTGTGTGTGTGTGTGTGCGCGCACGCGTGTTATATAATTTAATCTTCACAATAACCCCATTTCACAGCTGAGGAAATGGAGGCACACTGAACTTCCATGGCTTGTCCAGTGTCACCCAGGGTGAGTCACTGGAACTTGAACACAACACAGGCTGTTCCTGCTGCACTTTCAGGCCTGTTGTGGTTAATAATTTAATTAGGTCCTGCTGTTTCTGGAGTACTTAACTAGAAAATTCTGCACACAGTCCTCTCTCTAACAAGGAAGCTTAGTCCAGTCTCACAGATGAAGTTCAGAGAAGTATACCCGAGGCTGCTTGCACAGATGTGGCAGTGGTGGGATTTCCATAAACTCTGCCTTCAAACTCTAATTCTAGTGTTTTCCACCCTGCCCTGGCCTCTCAGGGGTCTCACCATTCAGTGGCATTTTTTTCCCCCAATTTTTTTTGGTTACAATTTCCTTGGAAACTCTCTGTGGGACTGAATTATATCTTTTAAGTAATAATAATAATAATAATAATAATAATAATAATAACAAGAACAACAACAATAATAACAATAAAATAAAACTTTCCTTTGTTTTTAAGGCAGATAAATGCATATGTGTATTAGAACTCTGATAAGTAGCTGACAATTTTTATTGAAGTGATATAAATGTGTTCAGGGTCATTTCTATTTGGCTTCTTTAAAGGGATGAGTTTTCTTGGGGGGATTTTGTTCATTTGTTTTTTGTTTTTTTCAGTGCTGGGGATTGAACCTAGAGGGTCTCACACATGCTGTATCCCCAGGACTTCTTATTTTATTTTTGAGACAGAGTCTTGATAAGTGGACTACTCTGTCCTTGAATTTATGATCCTCCTCAGTCTCCCAAATAGCTGGGACTACAGATATGCACCAACTCACCCAGCTATAAACAATTATTTGAAAGTCCCTTATTAGTAAGTTCATAAACTCCCTTAGTGTCCAGGGATCTCGAATGGGGAATCCCTCTTCCCATTCCACAGCTGTTCCTTACTGAATTCCCAAAGGTCCACGGGTCTTGCAGTACCACAGTGAAATGTTTGTGCTTTCACTTACAACACACGCTCTTGGTGGAACAATTAGAATCATTGAACAGGTTGAACTTGGGGGTCACCATCAATTTCAGGTTTCAAGTGTGTCTCGCTTGCTGCTATGTCCCTGACATCTGGCTTGGTGTGAAGCACATTTATGAATTACATCCATCAACAGATGCGTGAGTGAATACAGATGGGCTAAATGATGAGCAGGGAGGGGAAGTGCCACCTCCAAGTTCGCGTAGTTGGGGCGGGAGGCGTTGGAGCCTGGCTGTCTTTCACTGCTGGCTCTGTGCCATTCTCATGGCGGTACTTTCAGATGAGCTCTTTTATAAGGAAGAAGAATCAGTTTCTGTATCCAGTGGTGCTAGAGCTGTTTGTGAAGTCCGAAGAGGGTGATGTAAGTCTGACTATCCCTTCCCAGTAACAAGGATTCCTGCAGCTCAGATCTGTTTACAGTCACATGGAACTACTCAGGGCCGGCTCAGTTGCACTGCAGTATTTCGCTTCAAGGGAAGATTCAGCAGAATCCCCTTCTCTTTTCAAGTTCATCATATCCGCTCATGCCACCTCCTGCCCTCTGTTCACTGACACTCTTGACTGATCCCCCCTCCACTCAGGCTCTAGCCTCTGCTCCAGTCATTTCAGCATTCTTATGGGCACCGCCTGGTCCCCCTCTGATTTTAGCAGCTACATCAATGTCTATCTTAATTCCACTCAGCTTACTGCCAGTCCCAGTGCTATGCCAAATCCCAGAGTAGCTTTCCTTTTGTATTTATTAATACTCTACTCTCTGACTGTAACTACCAACTCCGCCAGCTACCGCACTCCCACACTCCCAATATCTCCTCTTTGACTTTATTGGCACCTCCAGCTCCCTGGTTCTCCGCTGACCTCAGATTCATACCCTTGTGCTCGCCTCTCTTCCTTTCCCGCTGTATCTGGATTGCCTGCCACTGAAGCTATTCCCATCGGCTCAGCTCGTCCACACCTCTTCTACTGCTTGCACCAGCATTTTCAGACCCTCAGCTGGGAGTTGGACTTGCCAGTTTGAATTTCCACTGCTTTGCCTAAGTCTGGTTGGAGCCTCATCTCTATTTGCCTATGTTTTCTTCAGTCTTTGATCAGACCCATTTCTCTGCTTCTCTTAGGGGCTCCTTCATATCCTACTCCACCAAGAAACTCAGAAGCCCCTTTGATCCCTGTGGGCCCTTCTCATGCCAACTTTCCTGCATCTCAGTGAATCTCAGAGGAAGCCTGCTTTTCTTTAGGAAAATCCGGTGCTCTATACTCATGTCTGAACTTTCCAGGATTCTCCTGTGTCCTCAATTCTTATATTTTAACTAGTTCCTTCTCCTCAACTTGTGAACATGCTCACCATAAGTGGTACAGATTCCATTTATAAGTACTCTCCAGATAGATTTTGACTTGTCCATGGCCAGTTGAATTTTCCCTATCTAAAGCTAAAAACATAATGTCTGCCCTATCACTGTCGACAAAGCTCTTTCAGTCCTTATTTTGGTTAACTGGTCACCACTTGCCCTGTCTTTCTGATTCCCAAACCTGAGGGTCATCCTTTATTATATGTGTGTGTGCGTGTGTGTGTGAGTGTGTGTGTGAGTGTGTGTATATGTGCATGTACACACTTGTGTGCATGCATAATACTAGGGTTTGAACCCAGGGGACATCCTACCTCCAAACTACACCCCAGCCCTATTTTATTCATTATTTTGAGACAGGGTCTCATTTGTTGAGTCTGGCTTCAAACCTGCCATCTTCCTGTCTCTGCCTCCCAAGTTCTGGGACTATAAGCATGTACCACCTCATCTGGCTTTATCCTTGTTTTTTATTGCATTGACATTTTGAAAGTATACCAAGTGTTAAGCTCATAATGGATAATGTGTAGTTATTCCATAGTTTTTAGATGATTAGTTGATTTCACTCCAATTCAAGTATATTTGGCTTCTGGAACTTGGGGCTTTCACAGACACAAGTATGGGGGAATAAAATATACTCAGATTTACCAAACAGCTAATAACATGTAAATCCAACTAAATAAAATAGGGGCTAATGTTTTGAAAATCTTAAACTGCCTGAAATTTTCTCTTTTCAGACTATACTTTCTTAATACTTTGCAGTTTCAAAACTGAACCTAGAGGCTCATTACTCAGAGAAGGAGATGGTGGATTAAAGAAGCAAATGGTCCCCTGTGAATCTCAAAGCAGTGGGGACAGCTCAGGTTATGATACAGAGGATGTAAACAGTCTGCCTCTCCAGCTAGAAGAAGTTGTCAGAGAGGACCAGAGAGAGTAGGTTTGGGGCAACACTTTGGGAACAAAGTCTAGAATGGGGTCAGCATAGCTGAGAAGGTTGTGAGTGGGCTATGGGTGTAGCTCTGTGGTGGAGAACTTGCCTAGCATGCTTAGAGCCCCAGGTTTTATTCCCCAGTGCAGAAGAAGGAAAGAAAGAAAAAGAAAGAAAGAAAAGAGGAAAAGAGAAAGAGAGAGAGAAAAAGGGTTGAAGGCGAAGGCATGTTTCTCTTCTCACCATATAGAACAACTTTCAGACTTTCCCAATGTAGAAGTCAAATTAGAAGAAAAGTACCTGTGCCATGTAATTGGACAGAAAAAGAATCAATGCATTTGTCATAGTTTTTTTTTTTTTATGTGTGTGTGTGTGTGTGTGTGTGTGTGTGTGTGTGTGTGTGAGCCATGTGCCACAGAAGACATCAAGAAGTTTCCCTCTAGCCAGGTTTGATGGCACAAGCCTGTAGTCCCAATACTTGGGAGGCTGAGACAGGAGATCCCAGGTTCAAGGACAGCCTCAGCAAATTAGTGACACCCTATTTCAAAACAAAACAAAACACAACAAAAAAGGCTGGGGGTGTATTTCAGAGGTAGAACGCCCCTGGGTTCAATCTCCAAATACCCCCCCACCACATACACACAAGGAAGCTCCTCTCTGCCCCGTGGAAAGATGGAGGATGGGGAGGGAAGTTAGTGGCCTCACTGCTACAGCAAGGATGGCAGTTGTCAGTGCTCCAGAGCTGAGGGGAGGGTGGAAGAGTGCTTGCAGTCAAAGCTCAGAATCCACAGTGTTAGCGAGGGCCAAAGTGGGCTGGGAGCCGCAGGGGACCCCAAGGGCCGTAGGTCTCAGCTGTGTGCAGAGGACGCTAAGTGTTTAGTGAGAAACTTTAGTTACAGAACCATAAGGGAATGAGCAGGTAGATGGGGTGCATGCTGTAAGACTGGAAGAACCCAAAGACAGTATAAAGAGCCTACTGAGGACCCCCCAACATCCTTCTCCATACCTGCCAGGAAACTAAGCATCCTGGAGAGGAGCAGAGAGAAGGAGAAATTTTTTTAAATATTGAGAGTCCTAATTACTGGGTTGAGGTCACAGGAGCTGACCAAATGTTGGCATCATATCCCACAAAGTGGATCCTTATGAAGAAGATTAGATTAAAGAAAACAACAGTAAATGCTGGTGAGGATGTGAAGCAGGAGTAACTCTTAGACACTGTTGGTGGAATTGCAAATTAGTGCAACTGCTATGGAGGTTCCTCAGAAAACTGGGAATGGCTCCACCATTCAATCCAGCTATAGCACTCCTGGGTATGTTTCCAAATGGACTGAAATCAGAATAATATAGTGATACATGTATATCCACGTTTATAGCAGCATAATTCATAATAGCCAAATTGTGGAAACAACCTAGGTGTCCATCAAAAGATGAAGGGATTACAAAATTATAGGATATACATACAATGGAATTCTACTCAGCAATAAAGAAGAATAAAATTATGTCATTGTAGAAAAATGGATGGACCTGGAGAGTACCATGTAAAGTGAGATTAACCAGTCACAGAAAGTGAAGGATTATATGTTTTCTCTAAAATGCAGAAGCTAGAGAGGGACTGGGATACAAGAGGGACTTTAGATATGGAGGAGAAATCCCAGTGGAGTGAGGAAGGTGGCCTACGTGAGGGTGGAGTGGGGGAGGGAGAATTAATGAAGGAAACACTTCCATCGATGTTACATACAAATGTGAGAATATCAATGCCGATCTCAATATCTTATATGGGGAAGGGGAGGGAGAGGGGAGGGAGCAGAGGAGCGGGGAGCTGGCCAAGTGCTGTGTGCACATATATCCATATATCACGGTCTATGGACTACATTATAACATGTGGCTACAATGCACCAAGAAAAGTATATTAAAAAAAAAAGAAAAGAAAAAAAGAATGTGGATGCATTTTCTCTTTGCACCCAAGTATAATCTAAGCAAATTTCTGACCCCATTTCAGAAGTTCATTTGTCTTCTCTAGACATGTTCTGCTAATCCTTCCTCTCTGCAGATGGGGCTAGTAAATAATTAAAGGTGATTTAGGTCAAGAGCTTAATCCCACTTCTGGTCCTGCGTCATTTCCTTCATCATTTTCATGTTACTAGCTTGAGCTTTCCCCTGTCTTGGGACTTTGTGCCTGTCCTTGATGAGCTGTAAGAGTCTCTGCTGTTTGATCACCTGGCTCACTTCCAGTTTCTACAGTTTCAAGGGTTTGTGTTTGTCAAATTAAAAGATGAAGAAAATCATCACCATCGACAGATTCTCTAAACCCTGAAGAAGGTTTAAAAATCTCTGTGCAAGCCGGGCGTGGTGGTGCAGGCTTGTAATCCCAGCATTCAGGAGGCTGAGACCGGAGGATCCGGGTTCGAGGCCAGCCTCAGCTACCTAGTGAGGCACTCCGCAACTTAGTGAGACTCGGTTTCAAAATAAAGAATAAAAAATAGGGCTGGGGGTATAGCTCAGAGGTAGAATGCCCCTGAGTTCAATCCCCAGTACCGCAAAAAAAAAAAAAAAAAAAAAGTCTCTGTGCAACATCAAGTGCTGTGTGCATGTATGTTTTTAGCACTTTGAACTTCATGACAATGTGTAACTATGAAACACCAATGACAGTCTATTAAAAATCACCATGCAAAATGAACTATGTGTTTCTCAATGCACAGTTTGACCCAGTTCATTAAGAACATGGTTTTGTAACGCCGGGCGTGGTGGCACATGCTTGTAATCCCAGCATTCGGGAGGCTGAGACTGGAATAAAAAAATAGGGCTGGGGGTATGGGGGTATAGCTCGGAGGTAGAATGCCCCTGAGTTCAATTCCCAGTACCGTAAAAAAAAAAAAAGAACATGGTTTTATGGAATGTTCAGTTTTGATGAAAACATGTATCATTATTACTGTTGTAAAATGTGAGAAAATGAACTCTCTTTTTTTTTTTTTTTTTTTTTTTTGCGGTACTAGGGATTGAACTCAGGGGCATTCTACCTTTGAGCTATACCCCCAGCCCTATTTTTTATTCTTTATTTTGAAACCGAGTCTCACTAAGTTGCGGAGTGCCTCA